>JASANB010000548.1:0-18512 GCA_030248155.1 Sabatieria punctata | reverse complement strand
TTAAAAGTAGCATTTTAGATTCAATAGTAACCAGAAATTGGTCTATAGTAGAATAAAACAATGCGCGAGGCTCAGGATTCAACAAAAAATTTGTTTTCCGCTAGGAACGTAAATTAATTCACGTAACGGAAGTTATTGCTAATATACATATTGCTAAATTTTAATTTTCGTATTCATTTAATTTCCGTATCCGGATTTTTTTAATTACTGTAATTGTTAAGCGAAACGTAAATTAAAAATCGGCGCTTAATTTACGTTGTGCGTTACGAAAATTAATTTTCGTGCCCATCCCTAATTCCAGTGGGCCTTAGCCGTATTCCGGTTCTGAATATCCGACCTAACGACAGACAACGCGTGAGACTATCCTTTATTCGCTCGCTCAACCATTACCGGAGAGTGCTGCATAGGGTACCTCTCAGATAGTGCACCTGGTACAGTATGTGGCACTTAGTGCTGGATAGTGTACCCCGGGTACACTATTTGGAGACAGGTTTTATGTCAGCGGCAATGTTTAGGTTGTGCGCTACGGTAGGAGAAGAACGTTTAGAAACAAATTGTTGCGAGTGCTTGGCTAAAAAAGTCGGGCAAGCTCCTTAATCTACCAAAGTATTCGAAAATTCACAACTGTTCTAGCAACTGTACAAAACTGCTACACTGAGCACATAGTTGTGCAAAAAAAAAGCAGATTAAAAACCCTTTTTTGCAAAACCAATTGAAATTTTGCACATTTAGGGAATACATATTTATTTATGCGATTGTAATGAAAATACCGGATTTATACCCGATACCCGGGCATTTTTTAAATACCTACCCATACTGGAATGGGTGTTTAAAAATACCTACCATACCCACCCATACCCAATTCAACTTAAATACCCATAGCAACAGTATCTCAGCCAGTTTGTTTGTGCTGGAGCCACTACTAGTACTTGTATTTTTTGGTTGGGACTGGAGGTCCCTTACCTGTCTCGGGGGTGTGAGGGGGTTTGGATTTTTACAGGAGGTAACCCGCAAAACCCCTAGTACATGTATGGGTGCTAGTACCATAAACAGCAATAAGCGGCGCTAATTGATAAACAAACCAAGAGGTAAACAAAATCTGCTGGGTGGTCTATTGACGTCCCGACTTAGAGGGCGGTGTAGGCGGCTTTTCATAACAAAGCCCAGATTCTAGTCAAGCAAGCAGAGAGAAAAAGCTTTGATTTTTTGAGGCACAGAGCGTTGCTGTGCGATTATCACTGAAGAGGGGAAGGAGAAAAAAGAGTGTCGCTTTTTGCATCGTAAAATGCTCGGACCGTTCGTGCAAGTTTTATGATTATTTTTCGTCTGAGACTGACAATGAAGAAACTTTCGGACGCCTGTTTGGCATTCCAACCACTCCTCCAGCCTTGGCCGTTAGATTTGCTTTTGCTTTCATTCTTGCTCAGTCCCTTCTTCGCTAGCATCGGTGGTGATGACGATGCCTTCAGGATGGTCTTTCTTTTACGACAATGGCGGTCACGACGCTACCGAGGTCAAGTACGCTGACAGATTGCTGAACTTCTTGAATCGCTGATGATGTTGAAGGTTTTGTTTTTATTTGAAGCCGATTTGATCTCCAGGAGAGGTGTACCGGAGAGCGGACAGCCCCAAATATTGACCAGCATCATGCATTTTCCAGCAAGAAAATAGATTCAGATAGTGTACCCGTACACTAATCCGCATCAGCCAATCATGTTAAACTGCTTGTTTTTCACGATTTCTGAGCAAAATGTAATTTTCCAATCGAGATGATTGTTTCTGCCATAAAATGAGAATGGTTGGTCAAGTTTCCATTTTTGTGAGGTTTGTATCAGTAAAAACGATTGAAAATTCGCAAAAGGATACGTAGACCTGCTCTAAACCTTACCGTAATGTTGGAAATTTTGGACACCCATCACATAAAACCTGTCTCCAAATAGTGTACCCCGGGTACACAATCCGGCACTAAGTGCCAGTTAGTGTACCCCGGGTACGCTATCTGGAGGGGTACCCTATGCAGCACTCTCCGGTAGTTGAAACGTAGTACTATTTAGTACTTTACGTTCCTGCACTGTACGCTCAAAAGATTGTTTTCCTAACGTTTATGTTTCACACACTTTTCAAATACTAATGGGTATAAACCAACTTTCGTTATTGTTGAATTTGATATAAACTTGCTTGGTTTGGCAGCTTCACTAACCAAAGTCTGGCTACAAAACAACAAGTTCAGTCCAAAGATGACCTTCTTCATACTTATAGCAAAGATATCAACTCATTAAATGCTATTTGTAGGTAGACTATTTGTCGCCGTATGAAGAAAGGTTAACAATATTTGGAGACAGGTTTTATGTCATGGGCGTCCAAAATTTCTTACATATGGTAGTTTTAAAGTAGATTTACGTATATTTTTGGGGATTTTCGATCTTATTTACTGACACAAACTCACAGGAATGAAAACTTTGGCCAATTCGCACGGCAGAAACAGTAATCTGGATTGAAAAATTTCATTTTTGCTATGAAATCGTGAAGTCAGGCAGTTTAAGGTGATTTCGCAAAGTGCCAATTTGTTGATTTCGAAACTAAACCAAATAATGTAAAAAAAATGGACGCACTTCTTTTTGCATAATTTTAGACAGACGCAGCTTTGAGAAAAATTAAGAAAATCTTGAACATCAGTTCTTTTGATTGAGCAGATTAGAGAAACCAGTTCTTCAGGGGAATCCTTATTTTGTCGAGCCTATCCCAATGTCAATGCAAGGAATTTTGATACATAAAATACCCCCGAAGTTTAGCAGATATTCTGCCGATTCCAGGTCATTAGGCGCAAAATTTGCAGAAATTACAGCAAAAAGAAATGTGTCCATTTTCAAAATTATTTCGTTTGGTTTCGAAATTAACAAACTTCAGTTGTTTTTGAATTTCTTTGGACTGCGTCAATCCAAACTTTAACACAAAAAATTCTCGGCATGTTGGCACCTATGGTCCAAATTTGAGCCTATTTGGTCAAAGTTTATGGAAATAGCAGTAGAAAGAAATGCGTCCATTTTTGAGACACTCTGTAAAATATAAATCCAGTAGTATGATGAGTAGCACTATAGTTCCTTTAGTAAAATGACTCGGAAGAGTAGTTCGAAATTTCAACCCTAAAACAAATCACCCTTTTTATGCGAACACCAACAATTTTGTTCGCCAATGGTCCTAGTTAGGTTCCTATTTTACTGCACAATAGCGGCACATCGGGTAGGGTTTAAAGTAATGTTTCAATGAGATTGTTTAAGGCTTGTGCTTCTGCGAACATTGGTCTATACTTCGACGACAGGGTTTTCATTAATTTACTTTTGCACCAAAGTTTACCATACAAAGCACGCTGAACTTTTACACCTCTGAAGTACTGTGGGAAACATATATGTTTTATATATGTTTTAAGACATAAATACAGTATAGATAAAAAAAAATGTCCCATCGCTTTTTTCGGCCTTCACTCAAACGTTTCGTTCTCAGTCACTTCTTTACCGATTTGGCTCAAATTTTCAGCAAAAATTAACAACATGCACGGCTAAATATTCTGCAAGTGTGGTGCCAAAATTCCGACTCATACTGGTTTTATGACCCGAAAACTAGGAATGAGGGTGGTCCACGCAAATTTACTTTTTTCGGTAATACAAGGAGTACAGTTCTGAAACTTGCAGGAATGATTGGTGTTGCTATTGGGCATAACATACTAAGCGGGCAGCCCTGTAGCTCAAAGGGCACTAAAATGGGGTAATTTCAAAAACATGAGTGAAAATCCCATAGTTAAGAAATCTGCACCTTCTAGAATCAAAGCACTGAATCTGTTGTTAATCAACATAGATTGTAGCAGGAAGTTCGACAAATAAATGAATCTGATATTTAAGCTCTGTTCCACACCATAGTAACCATCCCTGCAGCGTTTTTTGAAAATTGAAAATCTTTAGAATCGTCATTTTGCTGGTTTTATGAAGAAAAGTCATATTTCGTCATGTTTTTGAAATTCCCCCATTTTAGTGCCCTTTGAGTTACAGGGCTGCCCGCTTAGTATGTTATGCCCAATAGCAACACCAATCATTCCTGCAAGTTTCAGGCCTGTACTCCTTGTATTACCGAAAAAAATTAAATTTGCGTGGACCACCCTCATTCCTAGTTTTTGGGTCATAAAACCAGTATGAGTCGGAATTTTGGCACCACACTTGCAGAATATTTAGCCAACCATGTTGTTAATTTTTGCTGAAAATTTGAGCCAAATCGGTAAAGAAATGACTGAGAACGAAACGTTTGAGTGAAGGCCGAAAAAGCGATGGGACATTTTTTTTTATCTATACTGTATGTTTGTTTTTCGGAAAACACATATGTTTATGTTTCTCAATATGTTTGCATGTCAAATATGTTTTGTATTTATATGTTTTGAGGCCAATATGTTTCTGGAAACATGTACATATTTTTGCTATCGGAATTCATTATTTCAAGACTTTTGGTTGCTGTTTGATAGTAAACTTTTGCAAAATCACACTTTTACTTAAACTTATTGAGTTTTAGGATGCTATCTAGATTGTTACAAACCGTTTTAAACAGGCAATTCAAAATCTCAAGCTTGAATTATCGAAAATTAAGACAAAATTTAAGTGAATAAGCGTCTTTTACACAAATATGCTTTATGTTTAAAAATATGTGCATATTCAATTTTCAGAAACATACAACTATATGTGTTATTTATATGTTTCATTGGCGAAAAACATATATGTACAGTTATATTAATATGTTTTTAAAATTTCGATATTTTCCCACTGTACTCTGAAGGCTTCCAACTTCAATCTATTTGGCCAATGTTTTCCCACATTTACAGCCAAAAAATTATCCATATACAAAATGTCATACTCTTTTAGCTCCCAAGCTCCCCGGACGCCAACCAGACCTGCGAGAGAGCGATCGAGTCGTTCAACCAAATCCTAGTTCGTATGCGTTCGGCGCGCCAAAACGCGCGAGCGCTCCAGCAACGTTACACCAACTCCATGCTAGAGCTGGGTCTTCTGTTACGCGATCAACCCGCCCTTTGCCCTCCGACCTCTGACCTGCATCAGAGCTCCTCTGAAGAGTGTCGGGAGGCCCAAGGGAAGTTCGCTGAACTACAGGGGAGTCTGAGAAAGCAGCGGGTTCTGTTCTGGCAACAGCAGCAGAAACATGCAGAGATGGCGGTGGAGTTTGGCAAACTACTCACTGCCAAGTTCAGGGCTTGCTTGGACTCGCAGGAAGTGGTCGAGCAACCAGAGAAACGCGTTTCGGTCTCTGCTAAACCGGTTTTCGGCTGGGGACCCGGACCGGTGGTGGTGATGCCCACTGTAGAGATCAGTGATGAGAACTTGAGTTGAAAGTGTGTTTGAGGGGAAAGTAACGGTTGGAAGAGCAGAATAAAGTGAAGTGTATGATAGTAGTAACTAATTAGTGCAGAAGAATGAAAGGCAGCGAGATAGCAAAAAACGATCCCTCTGTCCGATCCGATCCGGCGGGGGGCCGTACGATGTGCAGCCCTACGATCAGACCTGCACGGTCCATTTCGTGACCCCTGATATCGTCATCTCGGACGTTTGCCTTTCTTTCACTGCCAAGCCACTCAAGCCATGCTGTTGGGCGCCAGGTACTAAGAGAGTGCCTGGTGTGGTGACGTCATGGTGCTGTCAGCTCCCAACGGCCGCCCGGCCAAGTGGCACTAAATCGGTATTGGCCTTATTGCTGGTCTCTCAGACGGCTCCTGACGTCGTTGATCTTCCCTCCAACGCGGCATGCTTTTGGAGCGGCTTTCGGTGCAACGGCAGATCCAGTTGGTTCCCATTTTACCTACTCGTTCTAACCAGTTTTCGGTGGTCTGGGTCGAACTTTATGCTGACGACGAACTCTTTGCGGCAAGAAACTTGCCCCGCCGAGTGGATGAGCGCACGATGTCGCGCACAGTGGCCATGCGGCCTAAACCACTGCACCAACTGTGCCGGCGATCCCTCTGTCTCAGCCTCTGTCTGAACTACTGTTTACGCTATTCACTCACGGTGGCCTACTGTTGTTTGGTATTGGGTTTTCCGTTTGTGTATGTGTATGTGTATGTGTATGTGCATACACACTTACCTTCGAGTGTGTATGGTAATTTGTGTATACACATTCAACAAAACAATGTGTATTTTTGTGTATATTTGTGTATGTGTATTGTACTGAAAATGCAAATTTTTTCATAGATTTGAGCCAGAAATGCAAAGAAAATCAAATCTCTCAATGTCTGTTGCTTTAAACCTTGGATGTTGGATAGCTTTGAAATCGAGTTACTTAGGCAATTTGACGGCTTTATCAGGATACCTACCGTTTATTACTGCAGCAAAAACATCCACATTTTACGATTCTGTTCGAAATTTTATCGACTTTTGCTGATCAAATACACATACACAAGAATACACATTTCGAGTAGTGTTTGTGTATGGTAATGTGTATCTGAATTTTCGATGTGTATGTGTATGTGTATGTGTATACACATTGAAAAAACAATGTGTATTTTTGTGTATGGTAAATGTGTATGTGTATACACAAACAACAGTACGGTGGCCCCACCCAACATCTGTGAAAGGGTGTCGGTCGTACCCAGGGATGCCTACCAAGTAGACCTACAGGGTGTCCCAAAAAAAATGACAACATTTCTTTTCGCTGCCATTTTTGCAATTTTTGACCAAATTGTCTAAAATTTGAAACATAAGTGCCAAAAAAGTGGGAATTTTATGTGTTAAAATTTGGTGCATCATGATTGACCCAGTCCTGAGAAATTCAACAATATATAAAATTGAGAAATTTCAATTAAATGCAGAAACAGCATCAAAAACGGAAACTTTTCTTTTTGCTGTATTTTTTTTAATTTTTGTCGGAATTGGATGAAATTTGAATATATGCGCAGATATTTTGTAGGTCAAAAGTTCTGGCATTAATCAGTCCATATCGCTAGTACTTCGAAACTAAAGAAAAGCAGAGTTTTTACTGCAGCAAAATCAAGAACGTGCAAACTCTGAGAACTAAGGAATGAGAACACCACCCAGATGACCTCCGTTTGAGTTAATACACTGCTGCAACCGTTTCCCATAAGCATCATAAACATTTCTTAGCATGTTTGGGGTGACAGACTGAATTACGCTTACAGGAGCTTCATTACAGCTAAGGGGCCCGAAAATCAATGTTATCGTTGTGTTGTGATCGGGATTTTTTATGTCAACAGCTGGGCTGGGTTCATGCGTCAACTTCTGATCTACAAATCAACCTGTTATTCTGCGCATATATTCAAAACTTCATCCAATTCCGACCAAAATTAAAGAACATACAACAAAAAGAAAAGTTTCCACTTTTGATGCCGTTTCTACATTTAATTGAAATTTCTAAATTTTATATATTGTTGAATTTCTCAGGACTGGGTCAATCCTGATGCACCAAATTTTAACACATAAAATTCCCACTTTTTTAGCACTTACGTTTCAAATTTCAGACAATTTGGTCAAAAATTGCGAAAATGGCAGCAAAAAGAAATGTTGTCATTTTTTTTGGGACACCCTGTAGTTCGTAGTGACTACTAACTACAAACTAAAACACTACTAACTACCAGGGATGTGAGGTGTGTTTTTTTCCGGTGTTTTTTTCGTTTTTTTCCGAAAAAAAAACCGGTTTTTTTCCTAAGGGTCGGAAAAAACATAAATCGCGGAAAAAAACTCAAGCTAAAAACAGCTAATTTATGTCATTTTTCTAACCAAAAATGGACTTTTGCGATGCATAACAGGCCAGACTGACTCAAAACTGCTAGAAAGACAACAGAAAAGACCAAATTTGGCAATCTAAAACAAAAATGCAAACTGCTGTACGAAAATTTGCATATAGGGTTTATTGATGAAGCCTGTCAGGGACTGTTTCATGCCTGTTTCGTGATTTATATCTATGTAACATGTGTATTTCTGGTCTGAAAAGACTGAAGAAAGCATTAGGAATCATAAAACCAGTCTAGGATACTCAGAACTTGGGCTGGAGTTTTTTTCCGCGATTTAGGAAAAATACCGGAAAAAAACTGAAAAACAGTTTTTTTCGGAAAAATATACAACCCTG
The DNA here is from genome assembly GCA_030248155.1 of Sabatieria punctata. Classification (NCBI taxonomy): domain Eukaryota; kingdom Metazoa; phylum Nematoda; class Chromadorea; order Araeolaimida; family Comesomatidae; genus Sabatieria; species Sabatieria punctata. The sequence continues at coordinate 10,382 of JASANB010000548.1, read as the reverse complement.
ATTTAGATTACCGTGAAACTTTTAATAAAGGCGCACGCTCCAGTAGTAGCGCCGTTTACAGACAGAATGATGCATAGAAGAAGGCGTTAAGAGAAATGATGAGATCCAGTGTAGGTTTAGGTGCGTCTGTGCATAAAACCGATTGGCTAAAAATCAAGCCAAACCGTCTTCATTTTATCTCTTTTGCTTTTGCGCCATTCGCAGTCACAGCAAACTGATAGAAATCATTTTAAGAAATAAAAGCAAATCCAGCGTTCTTCAGTATTTTGCAAAAGTTTTCAAGTTGCCTGCTTTGCCGCTGCCCAACAAGGGCGAAAAAATTTCGCAAAATTAGCCTTTAAAAACGTGTTTAAAAAGCATTCTCAGCTTAAAATTGATAGAAATTACAAGTTTTAGTATTTTTGTAGTTTAAAGTAGCCTACCAGGGCGAGAAATTTTCGCAAAATTAGCATTCAAAAACGTACTTAAATAGTATTCTGAGCTTAAGCATCCCCATCCCTATTTGTTTGGTCTCAGTCTTGGGCATTTGTGTTCCTTTTATTTTGAATAAAAATTACTTACTTACTTACTTAAAATTGACAGAAATGTCAAGTTTTAGTAGTTTAAAGTGGCTTCTGCCCGACCAGGGCGAGAAATTTTTGAAAATTTAGCCTTCTTAAACGCATTTAAAAGGTATTCTGAGCATAAAATAGACAGTTTTAGTACATAATTAATTCATTTCTCTCATTTTTGTCTAATTTTTCCTCCCTACCTCCACCGCAAAGGGGGGGGTGTACATACCCTACACCCCTTGGGTGCGCCACTGGCGTTCTTGTGTAGTAGCCCGAAAGATTGAACGGATTTCGTTTTCCTAAGGACCAGTTTGGTCCTTTATCTCCACTCCACTCATATCCTCATATCTCTGGGACTGAAAGAAAGATGAAAAAGTTACGAACAGCTAGAGTTGTAAAAAATTTTTTGAATGCCAAAAAAGTTTTTTAGGAAAATTTCTCATTTCGAAGTTTTTTCTTTAAATTTTTTCCTCCCATGAAATATAGCTTGTAGGAGGGAGGAAGGTAGGATGCATCAGAAGCAACTTTAAATACAACAGCTGCATACATGTAACAGGGGGGGTCTGGGGGGTCTGCCCCCACCCAACTTAGGCCAGACCCCCCAGATGGGGACCCCCCCCCGAGACGATTTCACCGACCCACAGAGTGGCTGCGGCCTACTGTTGCTAAGTAAATTATAATTTTAATTATATTTTTTTAGAAATTTACTAAAAGAAGTCCTCCTCAGTACCAAAGAAGGAAAGTTTTATTGAATACAACACAACTAAACAATGAGACTGCAGACTAAACGGACTGGTTAAAATTATACTGTAATACCATCTGTATCTGTTTCAATAGTTATGCAACGAACTGCCTATCATCCTTCAGCATTTGCCGCAAGTTTTCTTGCATTGACGGCGGACTCTGCCCCCATAAGACTTAAACAGAGGGCTATTTCTATTCTCATCACAAAAAACAGCGAACATTCGGCAGCTTGAAGAATTGATGTCCTCACACTCTGAAATTTCCGCCAGATATTTACTTGCTGACTTGCTTAAGCAAAGCACCTTTCCATATCGCTTCATCAAAGCAGAGACCTTCATCGCAGGCTTTATTGCAATTGGAGCAAGGCGTTCCAACCTCAAATACAGGTTGTCCCTCCAGATTTCCCCTATAAATACAATAAAGCGAAAGCTGGAAAATACATAGCTCTGTTTAGCTTACAGGGGTCTGTATCTACAGATCATCAACAGTACGTCAGGTCCATCGCCATATTTGCAGTTTTTGTTAAAACCACAACCGATATGCTTTGTTCTGCCCCAAACCATCTAAAACTAGCAATGCACTGAACATACGTATTTATTTATTTTTTATGTTATTGACAGAATGGCCACGGCAACGGCAAGGCAAAGGAGAGGTTTTCGAAAAAGTCATCAAAGGACCAAATGATCGAGACTTTGAAAATCACTGATTTTACGTTTTCTTGAATACAGTCAGGCACTTAACGCCGTTTATGGTACCGACACCATATAAGCCCTGTTGTACGTTCGGGCCCTGTGGAGGTACCATATAAGGTACTGGTACCATATATGGTGCAGGGCACCGGCACCATATATGGTACCCCTGCAGTACCTTCGCATTGGTACCGGTACCATATATGGTACCGGCACCCATGGCCATGGGTAGGGGCACCATACAGTATACATGTATGATGACGGTACCATATGTGGTACCACTACCTTAAATACCGGTACCATATATGGTGCCCTACCATAAACGTGCCTGACTGTACTAAGAGAGTGCCTGGCGCATTGACGTCATGGTGATCGGCTCCCAAGGTCCGCTTGGTGCGCCCCTTGTGTGAGAGAGGCCCCCCAGGCCTAGTCGGTTTCCATGGACAACTGACGTTGTTGATCTTCTCCTCCAACGTGGCATGCTTTGGAGCGGCTTCGGTGCTTAGGCGCAGATCCAGTCGGTTCCCATTTCCCTACTCTCTGTCACCAGCTTTCTATGGCCTGGGTGGAGCTTTGTGCCGACGACCAACTCTTTGCGACAAGAAACTTGCCGCGCCGAGAGGATGAGCGCACGATGTCGCGCACAGTGGCTTTGCGGCCTAAACCACTACACCAACTGTGCCGGCGTACCGGCGTTTATGGACGGCCCGGTTCTAAGAAACTTGTTCGAGTACTTACCTGAATGTACCTTGCATGCGACTTATGATACTTGAAGTCTGAATAATTGATCGACTGGTTGGTTCGTTTGACCTCCTCAAACCATCGAAACACAATCTTACTAACTGCATGCTTTCCTGATCCAGACTGTATACCCCAATGCTCTGACACCTCATTGTATACCCGCGCGTCTAAATGGTTGATAAAAAACAAAAAATAACTTGTGTTCTTGATTTTACTCATGGTCTTTTTAGATGGGCAGGTATTTGCGAAGTCTTGAGCCTCCTTAGCCAGTTGTTTATCCCACACCTAAAATTGGTACTTTAAAACGATTTTACATGCTTGAAATTTGGTACTACCGCAGATTCTTAATCGTTTGAGCTCATCCTGAAACATATTGAGTATTCGTTTACCGATATTGTTTCATCGCTAACTCTAATTTAAAGTAACAATTTTTATTCTAATTTAAGTGATTTATATTTTTTTTTGTATTGTATTGAAAACGTTTATTCATACGAACAGGACGGTAAAACTGCTATTGCAGGATAGGCCCTTTGACTAGAAACGCACTTGAGCCGCATTACAGATTACACTAAAATCAAACCATCAGAATGTCAAGTAAAACAACAAAGTCGGCAAACTCAACAGATCGTAGAAAACGACGAAACTCTAAAAGAGACAAGGCAACATGTCTTTCCAACAAAACATTCCAAACTGCACCTATGCTGCACAAGAAAGAGGCTTTAGAACGACTGAGGCGGTAAGAAGGAACAAGAGCAGACATTGGATGTTGATTCCTGAGTGGTCGGACTGGGTTCCTACGTACGATACATCCTGCAGGTAGGCTGCGACGCTCGGTCAGATACTTATAGTAGGTACAAACTTTTCGCTCAGTTACAATTCTATTCATACTCTTCCATTTCAACATTTCCAACATTTGCACATAGCTTAAGTCAAACCGATTTAAAACTAGCTTTGCCGCATAACTCTGGACCCGTTCAAAACGAAAGCGGTCACATTGGTTGAGAGGGTAGCACACAGAACTGGCGTAAGCATTGTCGGTCTAATAACTTGCAAAAATACAGCTCGGACCACATTAGAGAATCGGCTTTTAATGGCACGTCGAAGTGCTCCCAGAGCCGACTTGGCTGCTGCCACCTTGACTAGTGTGAGCAGCAAAGCTCAGACGGTGATCCAGAAGCACCCCGAGGTACCGCACTTGGTCAGCGCACTCTACACGGTTGCCGTCAATCAACAACGGACAAGCCAGCACCAAATGATCAGTATTGGTACTGGGCGCAACAGAGAAAATCATGTACTTGGTCTTTGTCACATTCAACTTTAGGCTGAGATGAGAGAAAGAATCAGCAATGAGTTGAATGTCACGACAGACCATATTCTCAGCAGCCGGACTGTCTAGCGCTCTCACATACACAACATCGTCTGCATAGCCAATAACAGTCGCTCTTCTTATTTAAAAATACTTTTAAAAATTATTTAAAAAGACGTAAAGTCTAAATAATCTCTCTCAAGCACACTCACCATTTCTTCCATAAACTTTGCGCTTGGCACCTGTATATATTGACCTAATGCGACACCCCTTCGAAAAAAGTTGTGTTCGGATAGGGCTTTGTACTGCCAGTCCGACAGTCCATTTATGGAACCTACACATAACAGGAGAAAGCGCAACATTTAGAGGAGAGAACGTTTGGTCAGCGCAAATTATCGTTATACCAACTGTAGGGTTGCTTTATTATGAACTGTAGGGTTGCGCACTGAACAGGTTGTGTCAAGAAGTGAGGCTTTTTTATTGGTCGATCAGAAAAAGTGCGCTGATGTCGAAGAAAAAAGAAGCCATAAGAAGTTTGGAATTGTGACCTGTCACCATTTGACTGTTTTTTAAACTTGACGGTAAAACACACTCCCTTGGACCTAGTTTTTCTGTAAATAGTAAATTTATTTCAACTCGAATGCGCAGTGGCGTAACTAGGAATCGAACATAGCTGGTTACTAAGATTTAACACTATCAATTGTGGCTTTCTCATAGTTGTGAACGACAAAAATTTTTTTTCACATCTCACAATCCACTCAAACCTGTACATATTGTTTGCGCATTTCTAAAACAGTTTGTACATGTACTCGCACCAAATTGATGCCTCTTTCAATGTAAGTTTCAAATTCTCAGTCAAAAATTTCTCAAGATCATGTCTGACTGAGAGATAATCTCCGAAACCGCCTTCATTTTGTTTCTTTTGCTTTTGAACTCGTTCGCATTCACAGCAAAACAAACTGATACAAATCACTAAGAAATACAATGCTTATGGAGCAGCCCAAGAGATTGCACGTATTTCCTTTTCTTCAGGACTAGTTTGGTCATTACATGTTGCTCCAGCCATATTCATGTCTCTGGAAATGAATGACGAAAAAGTTATGAACAGCTAGAGTCATAAAGAAAATTTTTCAAAATTTTTTTCGATGGATGAAATTTAGCTTGTAGGAGATGCAAGGATGCATCAGAAGCAATTTTAAACAGAAAAACTGATACTTTGGTTCAAAGATAGTGTCAATATTGCACCTGCAGCATTGCTCACAGAGCGGCTGCTGCCCTTCAAAACCCATTTTAGGCTTAGAATAGGCATGAAATTGATAGAACTGCACTGCTAATGTATATCTGAGGCTAAATTCAGCCATTTCCATACAAAATATCCATACCTTGAATAAAATAAAATAAGTTTCGAAATCAGCCTTCAAAAAATCTTTTTGAAAAAAAAGCCTAACAACACTACGAACAGCGAACAAAACTATTAGAGCATGAGCATTGATTTCAAAAAGCATTCCTCGTGACCGGTTTAGTGGGTCTAGTTTTCCTCGTAGCAGTGGAGGCAGGTGCAGTCTGTCCTCTGAAACCCAAAGTAGCCAGTGTGAAGTGTCTGGTATGTTTGGAGAGCAGCAGCAACAGCCATGGGTTACCGGCGCACTCGACCGAATACAAAATAAGGTGCACTTTGTAGAAGGTGTAGGCATCTTGGTTGGTGCCGATCAGAAAATACAGACCGTAAAAGCAATAGAGAAATGCCGGTAGGGACACCAGCAGACCGATCAGCGCCATTCGTTTGGCTACCGCTCTTTTTTCTACTGCTTTCCTCTTTGCACCCGCTGCCTGCTGATCTTGGTCCATGACAGACTGAAAACACTGCTGTTCGCTATTTAGCACGTACCAGGGATGAGGTGTGTTTTTTGCGGTTTTTTTGCGAAAAAAAAAAACGGTTTTTCCTAAGGGAGCCAAAATAGCAAAATTTATGTCTTTTTTGCAGTTAAAAATGTTTAATAGGCCAGACTGACTCAAAACTGTTAGAAAAACAGCAGAAAGGGCTCCAAAAGTACCACCCCGCCCCCACGCGCGCGTCGGACACCCTCCCAAACCGTCACCCCCCCAAAAAGGCGACACGCATGTCACTTTGCAACTACAATAATAATAAATCCCTAACCCTCTGGAAGCTTTCTAAGTAAAATCTGACAAAACAAAATCAAAAAAACATCAATCCCAAAATCAAAAACCCACCCTCTCCCCCCCCCCCCCCCCCCCCACCCCCCCCCCACCACCCCTCCTCCCCCCCCTCCTCCACCAAACACCCTTAAAATCTATTACCCACTCTCTAATAAAAAAATAAAAAACATAATCATACTATCGTCTACAACAAACTACTCGGACCAAAATGGCCATTTGCGGGCCAAAACAAAATAATAATATAAAATTCATATAATTATTTATAAAAAAACAAATTGAATCCGTTTTGCCCTACTCTCTCTTTGTCTATATAAACCCTGTGCCTCCAATATGACAAAACTAATTGCTAAACATAAAATAATACTGAAACATATTAAAAATACACGCTGAATCTCGTGTGACATCCATTTTTTTAAAATCAAAATCCATTTTCTGCTCTAAATATTAAACAAAAAACTCAAATTCGTAAAAATAATTAATCTAAAAATCGCCATTTGTCCTCAATTTAAAATCAAAAACCCACTTTGGCCATCTAATTCAAAAATAATAAATCTATTACTTTTCTCAAAATAAATCCTTTATAACCAATATATTTTGACATTCAAGCCAATGGCCCGTCACCCATCCAACCATATCCACCACAAAACAAAACATCTCATCAAAAAACTAGAAAACGGCTCAAATCTCTTTCTATCAAAACTACATCTACATTAAATTCAACAATCTCATCAATCTCTCTCATCCCCAAAATCCATCCCCTCTCTCAACAATAAACAAAATAACCAAAATAACCCACCAACACCATATTCCCCACAAATACCCCACCAATATGGCGTGACACCGGCCCCAAAAGACCAAATTTGGCATGATAAAACAAAAATGCAAACTGCTGTAAGAAAATTTGCATATAGCATTATTGATCAAATCTGTCTGGCACTGTTGCATGCTTGTTTCGTGATTTATATCTATTCCGGGTGATGAGTACTGAAAAAAATGTACCTACCTTAGCACTTCGGCAGAAAATAGCGAAAATGGCCAGATACAGAACTGCCAAGACAATGGTGAGTAGCAGATTTGTAGAAAGAATGGCTACCGAAATGAATACTGTCTCTTCTACCGTATCTAACATCAGATCCAAGTGAGACTCGTTCTCGTAATGCCACACCTGAACATACTTTACTGGCTACTATGGCTCTTAAAGGGCTAAGCTATGTTTCGCTGCCGAATTGCGAGGGAAGCGGCGTGCATTTTATTTATGCTGATTATCCTGTAAGATATAGGAACACTATCCCCCACCTATTTGGAATTGAGGGCTTCTATTCAGCACTGTGATCACTTTTTTAGGCTTCTACGTAGGTTCGGCTGAATGAATGAACCTTACGATGAAGTTAAACTTACTTTTAGATTCAATCTTAGTCTTAAGTTAATATGGTAGGCTTCCGTTAATGGGGGTAGTGTCCCACTATTGCCGACTCTTTTCTCAGAAAATCGCAAATTGCTACCGTATCTCTATGTTTTCGTGTTGAAAAACCCCAAGACTATGTCAAGTTCAGTAGCTAGAAACAAATGGATCTAAGAAAATCGAAAAATTTCGCACAAATCAGAAATCGAGTGCATTCTGAATGGCCTTTAACTCTTGCAAGTTATTTACCCTGCTTGCCCTGCGGTAAGGAGTGGTGCACCTGTTACATGAGTGAGTATATGCAGAAGATCCATACCAAACAACATATGTAGTCTACTTACATGCAGTTTGCGCCAAGGTACAGCGTAGAAGGAAGCAAAAAGAGCGCCATACAGCCACTGAAATGCAATCAGCAGTCCCATTTTTGCTGAAGACCAATGCTGAAAGGAATGAGTGTGAGTAAAGTTTTTACAATACCAAATAATCTTCTAACCATAGGTAGACCTATTTCGTCATAGAATTTCAATTTGTAGTCTTAGTTTGTAGTTAAAAATTTTGGCGAAAATAATTTGTAGTCTTAGTTTGTAGTTGTCAAATTCAGTTTCAAATAATATGCAGTTTTAGTTTGTAGTCAATTAGTAGTCAGATTGCCAAATCGTCAGAAATTCGATATTACTGCAAATTTTTACCAATTGAACAATCAGTCACAGAAATGCTTTGCAAAAATAATAACCAGAAGCCTGTTAATTGTTTTTTTTTCTGTGAAAAAATCGCCTTTTCTAATAGATATTTCTGAAAACAAACTGACCGAATTCAAAGTTTAATAGAATTGCAATGGTTAACAGTTGATATTTTTAAAAACTAAGACAACGAACGAACGTGCAAAAGTCAATCATGTGGTCACCGTTTTTGAAAATGTATAGGGGTAAAAAAGCGGGAAAATTGGAAAAAACTACCTTTCAACTTTAACTTTGCAAAACTAACTTCAAAAAAACTAACTTTGCATAAAAATAGCTTCGTTCTTGGTATTTGGTAAGCTTATCATAAGCTCAAGACAGCTCAAAGGCCGATTGGGGACTCACTTTATATAAAATTACATTAAAAAATCAGAAAATTTCCAAGAAAAATGACTACAAATTGACTACTACTAATTCCCGAATTATGAAAAAGTAGTTTGTAGTGAATTTGTAGTCAGCCAAAATAATATGTAGTCTTAGTTAATTTATAGTCTTGATGACGTCATAATAGCCGAAAATATGTAGTTTGTAGTTAGTAGTTTGTAGTACTACAAATTAGGTCTAACCATAGGTGACAATTCTAGGACATTGAACCTGAAAGCACAAAAGAGGCTGGTTGTGTCCTCTTACCTGGTGTCCATCTAAGGGTCGTGCAAAGGTCAGCAGACGATTGACCGCAATCCAGAGATAAGTCAAGTCCTGAGCTTTGTCAAACAACGTGCCTAATGTTTGAGTGGCACGGAAGAGAGGGGTGCCAGCCAGAGAAAATAGATGGTACCACCAGCCATGCAGACCCACTGCAAACGGGTGAAACGGATTCATCAACATCGTTCCCAGATCTGCCACTCCTATAACCGATTCGATGTATCGTGACCAAAGTTAATTTCAAGCACCGCAGTCGATTAATAACCCTTACTGGCAGAAGCTACTCCACTAGAATCACGCTTTTCAGAGCGTGATTGTGCGGATGTTTCCCCACACAATCACGCTTTGCGTGCGGCTGTTTGTTAGCCATAAATGTGATTGGAAAATGAAAGTGCAAAAAGGGTGATTGACCAGTCACATGTCAATCACGCTTTCTTTTCAGTCTGTGCGCTGAGCAAAAGACTGCGGAATTGTCGACTTTATTTCTTCACTCGCCGCCCAAAAAACTGCTTCATCCTTCCTTTCTTTTCTCGTTGATTGCTGCTCTTTTAGCTAAGATAGAATTCGGTACGCTTCTCTTGACTTTCTCCGCTTACCTCCTAAATTTTCCTTTCCGTTTACTTGGTGCTCTGTTAACTAAGATAAAATAGGTGTGTTTCTCTCATCTTTAAGTTTAGCGTCGGACGCTTATTATCGTGCTGTCAAGGCTAAAAACAGAGCGGAAAAGTGCGCCCTGAATAACGACAGGGAACGCATGATTGGCCAGCCACAGTCAATCACGCTTTTTTGAAAATTTAAGTAAATGCAAAAAACATTCCCTGCGTGATCACCATTTTTAGTCACGCTTTGAGTGCGGCTGTTATGCAGGCATTTGCCGCAAATTTTCGTGATTGCATGGCCCTAGGGCTAGGCACGCAAAAAAAATTCTGCGTCTAAGAGTTAAAGTGAGCAGAGTGAGTCTTTCTTACCCAAACTGAACATAAACTTGAAAAAAGGCGAGTCAAATTTTTGCTGTGTCTTCTATGTTTAAATATAACCAACAATATCAGAAGGTAGAGTGGGCCAGAGATCAGAGCCAGCCACACTCTTGCGGCGGGAGAGAAAAACAGAGAAAGTCTGGGAAAAGATCACACACTGGTGGCATGTTTCTCATGACTGGACTGTTTTACTCAAGTTAGACCGGCTGCTTTTAAAAGGTTGGTCTGATTAGCTTTTTCTGCGTCTAGCCGAGCTAATGCAGTCAAAGCATTCGTGCATAACTTTCGAATAAAAACTAGATTGACTGTCTGGAAGTTGAGTCTGTTCTACCCAGGACTATTTGTTTTCTGGAAAAAACTCAAATAGGTTTTTTTTCAGTTTTTTTTCCGGTTTTTCCAAAAGTTATTTTCC
>JASANB010000547.1:0-107958 GCA_030248155.1 Sabatieria punctata | reverse complement strand
GAGTCAAAAAAGGTCCGAAGAACTTGCTGAAGGTGCAGAGTCGCAGGGAAGAGGACGAGTTCGCCGGTCGGTTCTACCTCTACGCCTACAACGGCAAGCACCGTCGCGCCGACAGATACAGGTGCTTCCAATGCGAGCGCTCGAAACGAAGTGAGATTTGTGCGTCCAGAGAAAGCTTCCTGTTTGCAGTTTTGAATTCTTGTTGATTTCAGAGTTGCCAGTGGACGGCAGCGTATGGCTGTGGGGAAATCGGTTGTGGATGGTCGTTTGCGGACCGATCCTGACGCAAATCACGATGCTCAGTGTCACTCCTTTACTGCAGAGGTACTACTGCTGTCGGAAAGTTCAAATTGGCAGTAAAAATCTATTTTTTTAGGAAAACTGCCAGCCGTCAAGTGGAACGAGACATGGTGCGTGATGCTCGAACTGGGACTCGTCATCTCGGAGGCGCACACGAATGGACTGGAAGCGATTAGGAGATCGATGTCGACAAGAAGGCGCCGACGAAGCTGCCGTGGGTCTGCAGGGTCAGGATCCGCCACCGAGCGCTTTAGCGCGTCGTTTCAGGAGTAATCTCCGCAATGGACTACCCGCCGTGGCCGACTGGCGACATCTGCTCGAAGAGTGCCGGATCAGGCCACCGGGGGCGCAGGCCAACCGACGAACATAGAGGCGAGCTGTGGCTGCAACTGCGGTCGGAGAACCTCGACCTGCTCCTTTCCATGACCACTGACAAAGAAGCTGAGCTGTTATTTCCGGCATGTACAAAAGACCGCCGCTAGCAAGTAACAGGGGGTCCGGGGCTCTCCTTAAAATGAAATTGGTCAGACCCACGATCGAGGGGAAAAAAAAAAAAAAAAAAAAAAAAAAAAAAAAAAAAAAAAAAAAAAAAAAAAAAAAAAAAAAAAAGAAAATCTTCCTCAATTTTCTAAAATTTCAGACACTAAAAATTGCTTAAAAATACCGCCTGTAAAACCATAATTGGGCCGGAAAAATCCGGAGGGGGTGGTATGGAGACCTCGTGGGTGGGCAAAAAAGGCCAAAAAACGCCGGCATTGCCTTAAATAAGCGAAAATTTTCTCCTTCCTGGAGGGGGTCGGGGAGGGGGGTATGGCCGGCCGAGGGGCAGGTATTGACCGGCAAAGCAAAGGTGGTATGCGACCCCACACACCCCCTTGCCTTCCATGTATGTGCAAAACTGCACTTTTTAGCTGTATTTTAGCCCAAATTAGCGATTTTTTACATCGGGGCCATTTTTTATGATTTTTAGCCCAAAATCGTGATTATTTTATGATTGTTTTTTTAACGCCCGACCCCCTCCCTGCAATTTGGGCTCAGACCCCCTGGCTTGCGCCAGACCCCAACCCCCTCCCCTATCGGCGGATGACCTGTTACATGTATGCAAAAGCACAAAGTTTTTGCCTTGATAGTATTTTATTTAGCAAATCTCAAAATGCCTTATAGCATGTCTATTGGGGGTTTGTTTGTTTGGTGACCGAATACCTGTGGTGTGCGATGGCATGTTCGACAAAACTCCCAGAGAGAAACCAAAGGCAAGCATCTCAAAGTAAGTGCATTCTTCTTACTAGGGGTTGATCGGTGTACTACCAAAAAAAATTTACTGTATTTGCTCTAATAAACCGTCAGTCGGTTTATTTTCTGATCGGTGTCTACATTGTCATGCTCCATTTGAGGTGGCCAGTTTATTTATAAGAGTTTGCCGCGATACCAGAGCAAATACGGTGTAGTAGCAAATAGGATCGATCAACTGGAAGCGGGGACTCTATCCGAAACCGAAGAATTCGGTCTTTACGTCTAGTTGGTAAACCAACGCATCAACCAGTAAGATGTCCAGTTGAATGCATTTGTTAGTAATATTTGTTTTAGCTACCGCACAGAGCTAGTCGACTGGTTCCTCGCCAATCAAACCGCCCCCTACGCCGTAGTTGAAGCGCGAATTATGGAGCACATGGCTGCCATGCAGTACCTCCTAGTTGACCCGGCCCTTTGTACTATTGCTGTCTAGTTTAACTAATACGGGTTTTCAGTGCCGAAGAAATAAGTGATATTATAGAGGTAAGCTGGTAATGTAAACAGTAAGTTGAGCCCGTGAACTAAGAAAATAACGGTTTTTGAGCTTATTTCACAATGCTGAGAGTAAGCTCTAAGCCATCAAAGAAGAAGCCGAAGAAACCGTATGATAGTTTGCTCTCGATCTGGACTGTGAGTTTTCGTGTTAATAAAATTTTACACTCTAGTCTGTAATCTGTGTGTATGAAATAAAACTGTTCTATTTACGCACGTAATCATGGAATAAAATTTTTGCTTGTTTAGTAGCCTGTTCTAACACTCAGACCCGAAGGGCACGACAGGGTCTGAAAGATTTATACTGTGATTCCTAGTTCTCGGTGTCATTGTTTTGTTGTGTGTTCTCTTAGTAAACTTCCTTCAAGGCACTTATCGTTAATCTGAACAAACTGGGGCCAGAGTTCGTGAGGGACCTGGAAAGTTAGTGAATTTTGATTAGCCAGGGTAAAACGTAGAGTGCGAACTGGTATCGGTGTATTGGGAAGTTTTCCAGGTATTTGACCCCCAATACTAATTGTTCAACTGATAGTTTTCGCTTTGCATTTCTTTCATCTGGGGTTCTCTGTTTTCAGTGCGGTATGACATGGTTGATTTGTCAGGGAGGGCAGGTCACAGTGGCCCTGGCATCAATGTGAGCGGTTATTTGTGATTCGAAATCCGTTGCAGTAACTGACAGTAGCCGATACAAATCCAGGCTACCGAAAGCCAGTGATGACAAGTAGCAAAATAGAAACCGATTCGTTCTGCCGTTGCACTCAAACTACGTACTGTATGTACATAACATGCACGGTTGTACATATTATAGGGACATTTTAAATGCTTCTTTTATAAAGAACTGCTTTTAACAGAGATGACTATGGTTGAATCTTGCTCTAGAAACAGCGATTTGACGATTTTCCCCAGGAATAACTTAATTTTTTGTTAAAATTTGAAAAATACCCAAAAAATACTTATACTTGACATTAACTAAAGAGCGTTTAGCTGTATTTGGACAAATATTGGCATTTTTACCGATTTTTCGGCTAAAATTTTGATTTTAACTTTTTTTGACAAAATACCTGATACCTGTATTTTTGTGAATACCTACATGTACCTGATACCTGATTGGGTATTTTTGAAATACCTATACCTGATATTAGGTACTTTCTCAATACCTGCCTACAGTATGTTCCATTCATCAAGGTTCAGCTCAAAAAAGGGCAAAATAACCAACTATTTTATGTCCTGAACAAATGCAGCTACTGAAAGGCACTAGCTAGAATGCAATTTCTGAGTGCAAACTTTGAATTCAGGTAACGCACACTGTCAGGTTATAGAGGAAGTGTGGAATAGTGTGTACAAGAGTGATAGGCATCCATCTACATAAAATATGCAACAAACCAGCTGCTAAGCTTCGAATTTTGCTTTCAGAAAATTAAAAAGTCGCTAAAGCAGGTGCAATACTTTCTGATCCATGTTCTATGTATTTATGAGGGCAAGTGTCTGCCATCTAAATCACTGTACGTATAACCTGAATTACAAGTAGTTGCAAGTACTAGAGCTTTTGGAACTACAGCCATATTTTCAATATACAATCTTTTCAAAATCATGTTGTTGTTGTCTTTGTCGACCACTGCTAACGGTTCTGTTTGGCTGCACTCTAAAGAAGTGCTTGAGACTGTACGTACCGGGTTTTTCCGTATAAACGCCCCCCAAATAGTGGCGTCCGTCCGCTCTCCTTCTGCCCTGGCGTGCTCGTCGATTTGGCTCGCCTGCACGCGACACGTCCCGGCCCATAATCCCTATCCTCCGTCGTCCCACCATCCCACTCCACCATAGCCCAAAACACACCACCCAACACCAATTAAACAATATTTGAATACAAATATACCCACTTCAAGAACACAATTCACCCACATGCACCACCACATCCGCACACTCCCCCCCCCCGCCCTCCAACATGCGCACCATTTTCCCCATGTCCCATCGTGCCGGGTGGCCGCCCCCCCACCTCCCCTCCCCCCCCCGCCCCCCCCCCCCCCCCCTCCGCCCCCCTGTTGCTCCCCCCCCCCTCCCCCCACCGCGCCCCCCCCGGGGCCCCCTCCCTTTTCGCCTTTTCCCCCCCACCCATTTTTCCCGCCCCCCTTTCACGCCCCGCATGCCCCGCCGCATGGAAGCGCCCGCATCCCCGTCCGCCCTCCCGCGCCGTCTGCTCGTCGTCGTGCGCGCGTCCGTCCCGACCCGCATCCCCAACCACCCACCGACCCGGCCCCGCCCGCGCCCGCTCGCTCCGGGGGGGGGGTGGGGGCAAGGGCCCAGGTTGAACCGCCCCGGCCGGGGGTGGTTTCCTAAGCTATAACGTAACGTTTTGTTCTCTATTCTTGTTTTTTGTCGCCCGCCCAACCCTCCGCCGCGTCCGCCGCCCGCCTCCCCCGGCCCGCCCGCCCCCCCCCTCAACCACCCCACCGTCGTCCGAGATGACGAATATGCGGGGTCGCGAAATGGGCCACCTGAGCCTGATCGTAGGGTCGTGCTTGTACTACGGCCGCCCCGCCACATCGGATCGGATCGGAAGCCTTTCCAAACAGACGCCCATGGGCGTTTATTCCGATACAACATTTTATATCGAAGAGATAAAAATATTATGAAAAATTGGTTAAAACTTCAAAATTTGTCTGTGTGGTATCGGTACCAAAATTTAACAACTGATTCTTATTACCATGGCTGGCTTGTACTGTACATTGCGCTTTCTGAGACGCAGGCTCTTGGGGCAGTATAGTGCTCGAGTCAGAGAGTGTAACCATGTAAGACGCACCACTCCACCACCGACGGTCAAACGGTTCAATAAGGCTGTACTTCAGAGTAAAGGTGCCTGTCTGCGGTAGACAGCATCGCAACACCTACGTACGTACGTAACTACCTCCAAGACATTCTTGCTACTACCTTCAAGTGCCTAACTGTTATTCGTACAATTCGGTAGCGGTATAATCAAACCAATACCAATGCATACTCAACTCAATTATTAGTTTATTATGCAACAGAGTTGTACTGCGAACCATGCGTACTGCAACCGAGACAAAATCATTTCGTGTCAGACATCGGCAGATCGAAATAATTGATGCGCTAAAAATTTCTGCTCTTTCTTTGAAACTTGTTGAAACAAAGCGCACACAATCACAGACTGACAGAACTCAGACACCAACCAACCAACCACCGACGAAACTGCACTTGAGAATGGAATCTAAATATTGCTGTGCTCAACAAAAAAGCATAATAACTACGAATTAATAATAACGGCAACAAGCATAAGGGATCTCAATCTAAATCCGTACTAAACTGCATGCAAAATACGCTGTATTCGCTCTCCTACGATTTTAAATTTGGCGCGCATCAAAGCTTTTACACGCTGTTAGGTTACCGTAAGCCTCTGCGCGCGCGCCGAGTGGGGGTGGTTTTTTCCGATTCCCGGCCCATTCCCCCCCCCACCCGGCGCTGCCGCGGCGGGTTACTGTAATATTGCTGCATGTGAAACAACACAAAGCGCGCGAAGTTTAAACGACTTCACAGAGAAGTGGTAGTAAAAGCACTAAAACAGAACAACTTAAATCTCCAAGTAGTTGCAATTTTTATAAATACCGATATCCGGTGTGCCAATTATTTTCAGAATATCTGCCTGCAAGTGCAAACATCCCTCCCCTTTGCTGTTATCAGGTATGGTGCAACGGCAGCTCCAGTTCGGTTCCCATTTACGTATTTACCGTCACCGACTCTTGGAGGCCTGGGTTGGGTCTGGGCCTGACAATTTTCCAAATATAAAAGTACCCCTAGAGACGCATCAGTATAGGCACGCTCTGGAGGGCCTGTTTTCCAAACATAAAAGTACCCCTAGGGGACGCATCGGTGTAAGAACGCTCCAGAGTACCTGTTTTAAAAACATAAAAATACCCCTAGGGGACGCATCGGTGTAGGAACGCTCCAGAGTCCCTGTTTTAAAAACATAAAAATACCCCTAGGGGACGCATCGGTATAGGAACGCTCCAGAGGCCCTGTTTTAAAAGCATAAAAATACCCCTAGGGGACGCATCGGTATAGGAACGCTCCGGAGGGCCTGTTTTAAAAACATAAAAGCACCCCTAGGGGACGCATCAGTATAGGAACGCTCCAGAGGCCCTGTTTTAAAAACATAAAAATACCCCTAGATGGACACATCAGTATAGGCACGCTCCGGAGAGCCTGTTTTAGAAACATAAAAGAACTCCTAGAGACGCATTTCCCAAATATAAAATCATTTCTGACCTCTCAAAAACCTCAGCGGAGAGGAAGAAAAATATATTTTCACACCAAACATAGAGCAGATAGCGCATACCGTAATCCGGCCGCGGCAGCGCCGGGTGGGGGGGAATGGGCCTCCTCCCGTTTTTTCCTACAATCATCGTCGTCTGGTCAGTTGTCGGCGGTAGTTGTCTTTTGTTTCTGGCAGCCGGTGGTTAAAGATCAGTGCTTACACAAGGCTAAAAGAAGCATGTCTACTGCTAGTCAGGTAAAAAGATAAATAGAGTAAGATTCCTATGTTTGAACAGGTGCCTAAGTTTGAACACTGGAAGGTCCCGGCCACTGTACTCCATTTCTGTAAGCGCTATAACCTTGATTCAAGGTTCGCAGGTGGTGTGGGGTGTTGGCTATTTGCTGCTCTGTTTTTGCGTAACAAAGATCAGTTGTAAGGGAATAGGAGCAGCTGAAACGGTGACTAGTCGAACACTTAATTTTTTAATTGTCTTGCGCTAAGCTCCCTATAAGTGTTACAGCATAGGCACCCGGTGGGACAATAGGTTTTCATATATGCTCTTTTCATCTGTGGCATCAGATTTTTTCTGCAACGCACCGCTTCGTCTGTATGAAATTGTACCTAAGGTGCCTAAGTTTGAACACCCCCTATATTTCCATATTTCTTGGCTCAAACGCTAAACCGGTTTGTAAATTTCTTTTAGTGTCTTTCTAGTTCAAATAGTAGTGTAAAGATGCCAAAAGATCGTCAGTGGACTGAGCAGCAACTTCAAGAAGCGCTTGAGAAGCATAGAACAAGTAACACTACAACACAACAGAAGCTACATGGTAGAAAGCATGAATCTGGAGCTACAGCTGCCACGGTCAGCTCATCTGACGAATCAGATGCTGAGGAGGGTGATAGCAACACCTGTTACTCTTGTAACTGTGAGTGGGATGACACCTCTCTTGCCCAGACCTGGTACTATTGCGACAACAAAGTTCAATAAGGTCGCAAAATCGTCCAGTGCAGAAATTTCACCTGCTCTGATTGCGCTGACAGGCTCTACAAGGAGCAGATCGATGAGGACGACCCGTTTTCTGCGAAGAACACATGAAAGATTAGTCGGGCGCTTAGTGATTACGTTCTTCCGTTTTGATGCCGACATATACTTACAAAGTGGTTGTTTTTTGGAAAACAACGTTGCAGCGTGTTTGTTAAGCTATTTTTTAAACGTAGAAAGTGTTCAAACTTTGAAACCCCGTTTAAACATTGAGCAAGGCATCGAACCGTTTAGTGTTCAAACTTAGGCACCGGGTCCCTAAGTTTGAACACTTACCGAGTTTTAAAAAAACATTCGTTCCTCCTCTCCCGATCATGCGATCTTTACCTAACCTTCAGTGCCTCTTCCAGTGATCGTGTAGTTTTGTTTCCATAAGCAAAAAGCCAATCGCCCAATTCCTTGGTTATTAACAACCGCTTATTTCGTTAACCTGTTCAAACTTTGGAATCTTACTCTAATTGCTGATTTAGCGCATACCGGTGCCGGTCCCATCCCTTCCCTAGTTAGTAAGGGTAAATATAATATACCCTAGTGCAGTGGACAGATTGTGTGACTGACGTTGCCCCCTGTTGAGACCTGTTCTTGGCCAACAAAAAGTATCAATTTACAGTTGGTTTGTGCCGGAGGTGTTGTGTCGTCGGCACAGACTCTGCTCACATCTACTCTGACTGCGTTGCGTCATCAGCACCATCAGAGACCGTCAACAGCAGCATTCACTCAACAAGTTGCTATCTCACTTGTCTGTGTAGAGATTGCGCTTATTCGTACTTTTCAGACCTGGCCCGCTTTGTTCAGTTTCAGTTTGACCGACTTGTTTGGCCAAGTGCCTCTTGATCGATTGGATCTGCAGCCAGCCAAGTTGTTGTCGCAGTCCACCAATGGTCTAACACAAGTCCACCTTTTTAATGGTGAACAGCTGTCTGTTTTTTTCTGGATCCAAGCATACTGGAAGCCAGTGGCTGGGCAGTGAAAGAAGGGCGATACAGTAGATACGGACGGGTTACGAAATGGGTTGCAAGGCTTGGTCGCTGGACTTCGGTCCCCCGTTACAATGTATGGTATCGCTACTTTAGTGCGTGGGGTAGTCCCAGACGGCCGATAGACTACTATGGTGTTTGGTAGATTATGTCTAAGCTACTAATAGGATAATGTTTTAGAGGTTTTGGAGTTTTGTCTTCACAGTAGACATGCGAAATCCCGTGCACCGTCTCAATTAAAAGTTGGCGACACGACTTTTCAGTTGAACAGAAAGAACGGCGTCCTGTGTGAGTTGCAGGTGCAATGCGGGATGCGTGTTTTATTGATTTGAGTCTTCCAGACGTTCAGAGACGCGGCTTTAGAACCCGCTCATCTGCTGGTGGGCTCCGTACTGGAAAGGCCGTCGCGTCATCTGCTGAACCTGCGGCTAAACCTTCGAGTGGCAGCAGTAGTTTTTCTCTGTTTGACGTACGTATGCTTATCACTTGGGTACTACTCTCAATATAATCTCGTTGTTTTGTAGTCGAGTGGTTCCAACTTCAAATTCCGCAAGTACCTGGGTGAGAAAACAGAACCGAAATTGCTGTCGGAAATTTTAACCGATGTCAGCAAGTATGAGCAGCAACTAACCGTTACAGAGAAACCGAAGTTATCAGACAAAATTAAGGTAACGTTTTGTTCGAAAATCCTACGTAGTTTGCTTGATTCGGCACGTGCGACAACTCTTTGAATAGTTTCCAACTCTCCGTTCTATAGCTACACATACCAAGTCCTGATACGCGGGACGGGTTCGGCCCTGTTTACTCCAGTTAGATGCTTCGGCCAATTGAATAATCATTCTAACTGCTTAAGTATGCTTTGAAATGCTACGTTGCAATTAACACTGGTAACTTAATTTTTGTGGACACAACTGACGATTAACTTTGTCCAAATCAAGCTAGTCCTTTTGGAAGAGCAATCACGTGCATGGCCGGTAGTGCATAGGGACTGCCAGGTCTTCCTGCGTAGTTGTCCTGCCTATAGGTGCAAATTTTGGCCTAAATTTTGACGAAAAATTCGGAATTTTCGACTTTCATTCGACAAGAAATTGCCCAAAGAACAGTTTTCCAACAAACATTTTGTCCAAGAATCGAAGAAGTCGACGAACATTCGCAATTTAGGTTAAAATTTAATAGAAGTTATTATTTTCTTGTAACTGGTGTCGTTAGGTCTGCATGTTTTGGGTGCGAGAGTTTATTCTTACGTATGCATAAACCTACGTTAAATTTGCCGGAAAAATGGGTGCGGTTGTAAAATCCGGAAAGGTGGACAGTATTTGGGAATTGGAGTCCGTTTTGGGGGTGGGTTCAGTTCGCGAAAAGTTTCACCGAAGGTATGGTTGTATGGTTAAGTATGGTTGGCCGAATGTTGTGTTCGCCGAATCGAACAATAACAAACTCGGTACCTATTCTATGACTCTGAAAGTGAAGTGAAACCTGATGACCTTCCTGGCCACATAATTAGAGCGTAGAGTAGAGGTAGGAGTAAAATCAGAGGCACGGCTTCCGCTCCAAGAGTACCAAACAATGCACAGTAAACTATAAAAATTCTGCTCCTTTTTTACAGGCGGCTTTCTTCGAAGGGTACAAAGAAGGAAAGTCGCAATCTGGAACGTCTGGCAAGTTATACTGGGGTGCAAAGCTGCTTCATTGGGGAGTGACGATCGGTCTGATTTGGCTATTTTTCAACCTCACCGGCCCGATCCAGGATGGCTGTAAGCTCCAGTCCTCCGCCTCATCTACGTTAGATTAACTTCTATTGTATCTTAAGTATCCAGTATGATTACAACAAAAAGCGACGTGCACGGAGAGAAGGTGGAGGTCAGCTTTGATGACGTCAGAGGGGTAAAGTGTAGCATGAGCTTGTCCTAACGGTCTGATGGAATAATTTTAGATTGATGAAGCCAAATCGGAACTGGAAGAGATCGTAGCTTATCTCCGGGACCCGGACCGATTTTCAAAACTGGGCGGCCGTTTACCGAAAGGAGTCTTACTGGTCGGTCCTCCGGGCACAGGCAAAACTCTGCTGGCTCGCGCGATAGCCGGCGAAGCTGATGTACCGTTCTTTCATGTGGCCGGCTCGGAGTTTGACGAAGTGCTGGTCGGCTCCGGAGCCAAACGAGTCCGCAATTTGTTTGGTGATTTGGCAGCGACTACGTGCGCCAGCGACGCAGAGTCTTTTGTTGCAGCCGCTGCCAAGCAAAACCCGCCGTGTGTGGTGTTCATCGACGAAATAGACTCTGTCGGCGGCAAAAGGGTCACCAACACACTGCAGCCGTTCGCCAATCAAACCATAAACCAGTTGCTGTCTGAGATGGACGGCTTCCACCAGAACGAAGGTGTTATCGTGATTGGTGCCACCAATCGCAAACAAGACCTGGACAGGTCGGTCTGTTCTGTCGCCCAGTAGGTACGTCCGGCTTCTGTTTAGAGCTTTGCTGCGACCCGGCCGGTTTGACGTGGAGGTCTATGTCAACTACCCTGAGTTGAAAGGCCGTAAAGATATTCTCGGATTGTACCTGAAAAGGCTTACGTTGGCCGATGACGTAGATGTGGAGGTGCTTGCCAAGCAGACCATCGGTTGCACCGGCGCCGATCTGGAGAACATTGTGAACCAGGCAGCACTGAAAGGAGCCAGAGATGGAATGCACTCGGTGACCATGCAGCATTTGCTTGAAGCTCACGATAGAGTTTTGATGGGTTGGTTGATTGGCTGTACGCTTTGCCACTTGAACTGGGAGTGATTGTTCAGGCCCGGAACGCAAGGCAGGTCGGATTCCGTGTGAAGATACCAACAGAAACACGGCCTTCCACGAAGCCGGACACACGCTTGTCTCCTATTTCACTAAGGACGCGCCCGCATTGCACAAAGTCACCATTATTCCTAGAGGACAGACGCTCGGCCATGTATGTATTGCCAATGTCTGCATTTTTTGTGTTTTACCTAGTTGTGCCGTCTTACAGACTGCCAGTCTGCACGAAAAAGATATTTACCAGTTTACGCGGTCTCAGCTGCTGGCTCAGCTTGATTCGTTGATGGGCGGTCGCGCTGCAGAAGAGCTCATATTCGGTACCGATAAAGTGACCACCGGCGCTGCCAACGATTTGGAAAAGGCCACGGCCATTGCCACCGAAATGGTGAAAAAATTCGGCATGTCCGACAAGGCACGGTTCTCTTTGGTTGACCGACGTATTGACTGGATAACAAAGTTTAGGCGGGTCTCCGTGACTTTACGCTCAGTGAAAAGTCTCAGTTCACTCAAAGCGACTTGAGCCCGGCTACGATGGAGCTGCTAGATCTGGAAATCAAGAAGATCTTGCAGGTAGTAGTGTAGAGTTTTGTACAGCAACAACGGTTGGTTGGTGTTGAGGAGTCGCACGACCGAGCGTCTTCCTTGCTCAGGCAGCACTCGCGTGCACACGCTCGACTGGCCGAGGCGCTGCTCGATTACGAAACACTCGACGCTGACGATATAAAAAATGTGATAGAAGGCAAAAGACTGGCCGCCAAACAATAACTATTGACACACTTGGTTTCCTTGTCTGTAGACCACTGTATCTGTTGTAGTCTGCCTGTGACGCTGTACTGGGATAGCCCGGCATCTGACGTCGCTAAACAATAGGCGGATTAAGGGTTAAACCCCGGTTATCTAAACAAGACATCTTTTTTGGCGTCTTCCTTTTAAGTTATTTGCGTGATCCCAGTCAAAACAGTGCTATGGGGCAGTCCATACAAATGAAGTCGTCTTAAAATCCCAATCCTTTCGGAGTCCCTTCTGCCCAAAATTGTCTTCCGTCGTTTACGGACCCACCTCGCCCTAAGGTCGTTTTCGGATTAACCACCTACCGGAACAAAACATGCAGCACACAGTTTTATCAGTTTTGCCAGATGCCATGAACCGGGGATTAGGGGTTTATCCCCTTCGAAGGCCGATACCCGATCCTCCGGGAGGGTTAAAATTTTCGCATTTTTAAGACAAAATAAGCGATTTTTTGGACTTTTTGGGACCCCTCGAGACAACCTCCAGACCCCTTCCGGATTTTTCTGGCCCATTGATGGTGCCATATAGCATAAATAACTCGCTACTACTGTTCTGGAAGCTTTTTTGTGGGTAGAAACCTTTACACTTTGCCTGAATGTACATAAATTGAAAATAACAGTAAATAAGTAGTTTTCGAATTCAAAAAAAATTTGCCTTTCACAGCTTCCGTTCGAGAAAAGCGGCATCGTTTCTTGCTAAACCTCTTTCCCTCTAGCCACGTCGGATGGAACCGTATTTCAGCCAACCCCTTCCCTCTAGAACGACGTCGTTTATGGAACTCCCCTGTGGCAGCTTTCGGGCAGGTGGCTAATGAATAGATTAATTTGAATACCGTGCTTACAGTAGTTTTAATTCAAATGCGTTTAACTTGGTTCTACAATATTAACGTAGTATTCAGGTTGATGTCACTCTCAAGAAATGGAAAAAATTATGATTAAGTGCGTCTCGCTTTGATAGAGGATCTGTACCGATTGCATTTGTACGAATTCTGCTGGATTGCCCCGGATACCAGTGCACAAAGTTATTGATCCACCAATCCGCGTATTGTTAGAGAGTTCACATGCCGGGCTAGCCCCGTACCGTAGGCGCGGGGTCAATTCCGGGACTACAACACATGCATGCATGGGCCGGCCCTGCGTTACATACAATCACCGTCCATCTGGCTAAGAAGGTCAAAGTGGTTTCACTAAGTTGGGTTGAGGTTTTTGTTTGCCTACGTCGTATGTGGCAGAAATCGGGGTCGGTCCACGCACGACTGTAACTAAGTGAACTAGTAGTTCGGTATTGTTGGTGCAAAGAAGAAAGAGTCTACGGCTTATATTGGTAAGAAGTGGATGGTTCCCGGGAGACGTCTTGTGATTGGTGGAGGCCGGGTGCCGTGTGTTATTGGATGTCAGTGGCAGCTGGTTTGGTGGCTTTCATCTCGTGGGAGCTAAGAGGTGGCACTATAAGGAATTAGTGGTCGGAATAATGTGTTCGATTTTTGTCTTTTGTTTTGGCAGTGCCATTCGAACGCGCTCCACCACTTAATCGACCATTGAGTGAGTGAGCCGCTGCTAATGCGTGTCTGCTTTAGTTGGTTGTGCCGGCATTAAGTTGGTGCATTTATCGCTATTTGAGAGGTTTCCGTAAGCGAGCCGCATCGATTTCTTTCATTTTTGCAGATTGTTCGCCGGCTCTGAATAAGATTAGGTGCGTCGCTGATGGTGCTGCTCGTGTTCGGTTTGTTCTGCGGCCTCCTGCTGCTGGTGACTTGGGCCGGTCGGCGCTACTACGAGTTCTGTCGGCTCCAATTGGCCTTGCACGAGACCACGCCCCTCAACAAAGCCCCGCCGCCTCCTCCCCCCTCTGAAATGAAATTGCAACCTGCTTGCCCGTGATCGATCTGTATCATGTTTGCGCAGTAATTAGTCGCACCCGGGTGTCCTGTCGATGGGTGCCTCCTCGTCCGCCCCTCCGCTACAGCCCGGCTCAGACGTCACCTTCGACCACTTCTCCATCGTCCGCGCCATCGGCAAGGGCAGCTTCGGCAAGGTCTGCATCGTGCAGAAGAAGAGCAACAAGTGCAACTACGCCATGAAGTACATGAACAAGGCCAAGTGTCTGCAACGAGACGCGTTCAAGAACGTGCTCAGAGAGGTGGAGCTGCTGGTCGAACTGAACCACCCGTTCATCGTCAACCTCTGGTACACCTTCCAGGACTGCGAAGACATGTTCATGGTGTTCGACCTCCTGCTTGGCGGCGACCTGCGCTACCATCTCAACCAAGAGGCACGCTTCGCCGAGGACCGGTTAGTGCTATGCTTTCTGTGTCGTCTCTAATCGAGCTTGACTGGCCGGTTGGAGGCTCGGCTTTGGTGCGAAAACTTCATTTCCGCAGGGACTTATCGGGTGGCGCACACAGACGCTTCTAATTGTCTCTCGCGAGGATTGAGCAGATCAAGAGCCAGCCCGTTTCAGAGTCAAACTATACACGTGCGAGGCTGCGCTCGCTCTCGACTATTTGCACCGAAAGCGCATCATACACAGGGACGTGAAACCGGACAACATCTTGCTCGATGACCAGGGGCACATTCACATCACCGATTTCAATGTCGCCACCACACTCGATGAGAACTGCGTCGGTACGTGGTCGAGGATAGCGCCTGTCCGTCAAAAACCAACCGCGGCTTGGAATTGAGTCACCGGTAGAAACAAACAATTTTTCCGTTCAGCTCACCTGAATGGAAAATTTTGAAAGGCTGTTGTGAGCTCGCTTCTTCGCCGTTGTTCTGTAAATTGGTCCAGAGTTTCGTTTGTAGAAATTGTAGTGGCTGACACAACAAATTTGTAGGAAAAATGTCAGCTTGTTGGCTCGCAACGGTTGTGCAAACTAGCCCGTTCAGGTGAGCTGAACAGGGAAAATTGTTTGTTTCTACCGGTGCCAGGTTATAGCACTTACTGCCCTTTCACCATTTCTACTGTAGAATTGCGAGACGGAACGGACCTGTCGTCAGCAACAGTGTAGTGTAAGTTCGAAGTATAGTAAATTTAGCCACGTCGCTCACTGGCACCCGTCCGTACATGGCGCCGGAGGTGTTTGGAACAACTCTGCATCAGTCTGTTGGCTACTCAATGGCCGTTGACTGGTGGTCCCTTGGCGTCTGCGTTTATGAGATGCTTCGAGGCCGTCGACCGTACGATATTCATCAGCAGGTAATAGTTGGACGGTTTTGCAGGATAACTAACGTCTGTAGTTGTAGACGAGTTGTCGCCAAGCCTATGACTTGATTCTGCGCACCCCTCTTGCCATTCCGGTCGACTGGTCGGGCGAGCTGGTGGCGTTCGTGGGCTCTATGCTGGCCGTAAACAGCGAGCAGCGCGTGCGATCCCTGCAGACCCTGCAGGCGCAGCCGTACATGAGTCGCATTCGATTCGACGATGTGCTGCGTCGAAAGACAGCGCCTGTTTTTATTCCCGCCACCGACACACTCAACTGCGACCCGACATTTGAGCTCGAGGAAATGATAATCGAGTCGAAGCCGCTCCACAAGAAGAAAAAGCGTTTGGGCAAAGGAAACAGTTCGACCAATGTCACCACTGACAAGCGGCAGGTGTCCTCAGAGGCGCAGCAGACGTTAAGTGCCATGGAAAAACAGTTCAAAGTCTACAACCGCGAGGCACTTCTGCGAAACGAGGAAGACAGAATCAAAAAACTGGAAGAGGAGCTTGGCATACGACCTCCCGCAGAACTGGACGTCATTTCCAGACGGCTCGGCAGGGCCGAAAACTAAATTGTTACAGTCGTGTCTCGTTAGTCCAGGACAAAGCCTGTCTTCCGCGAACTCAGCTAATGATTAGAACACAGCAAAAACAAACACTCGGTAACCTGTCCGGATTAACGAGCCATGCTTGTGCTGCATGTTGTGTCCGCGTTAAAATGTTGATCGCAACCAGTCACGTGCGTGTCATTCAACAAAAGGGTAAACTGTACAGTGACACTGAACCTTACTCTGAAGATTTGTTCGGGTTAAGGGGATCAAAATAAATTATGGTGTACATTGCATACTACCAGCATTCTGTTCACCTTACTAACATGTTAACTTTAACTTAAACAGGGTTCGTGCGGCTTTTGGATAGCAAAATTCCCTGACTTTTCCATGACCAAAGTAAAAATTCCCTGACCAACCAGGGTGAGGAAACTGCAACCAATCTGAGCAAATTTTAAAAAAATGGCTTGTAAAACGCATTTAAACGGTACTCAGAGAGTAAATTTCCAGTTTAAGTAGTAGTATATAAAGTCAGAAGACCGATCTTCAAAAGGGTGTTCTGTAAAGTTCTGACACGACCATTTGACGGCAAGATGTTTCTGCTGCTATCAAATTTTTCCCTGACCAGACTCCAAATTCCCTGACTTTTCCCTGATTCCCTGACTTTTTTTAAATTCCCTGACTTTCCAGGTCCCGCACGAACCCTGTTAAAGGTATTGTTATTTGTTACACCTCTGTTCTGTAGTTGTGGCACATGTATAGCCGCACCCGCAACTAATTTTAGCTCGTTAAGCAAGGCTTTTTTCCAAAGCGCAGCGTAGTGACAGTCTGCACCTATATTTTGCCTACGTCATTAGACTTAAATACTGTTGCACTTATTCGGGTTTGACTTTACATCAACAGGTTCTACCGATCAGCGAATTTCGAGTCCAGTTAGGGAAACTTTAGTCGTACACAAGTATAACTACGGCTAATGCTGTATTTTTAAGTAGAATTTTGGAAACAGTAAAATTGAACAATGAATCCATGTACAGGTCTGGTTTTCAATAATTTTCTTAGTGTTGTACTTCTTTTGTTGTGTTCTTAGAGGCTAACTCACAGATGTCTCCCTACATCCATGCGCAGCTGCCTATGCTCAGCAGAAAATCTGGAGGGAAATTTGATTTTTTGGCATAACTGTAATGTGCCATAATGTCAGAAAATTGTCTGTTTGCTTCAGAAAATTTGGTAGAAATGGCTGATTTATATTGTACGAACGAACCCTGTTCAAGAAAAACCAGTTATAATCTTAACGTTAAGTTAATAAGTTACGGTCTTCTTCTTCTTCTACAACTTGTTGCACTTGGTCGCGGCTGTACATCTGAATTCCGGCCAATTCCAGCAAGTAGCGGTCCGGGTTTGAATCCCAATTTCCAGGCAATGGCACCTAAAACTATGTAGAAATCTTTCTTAAATTCAGCAGCTCAAGTATTACAGCATGTGCCTCTTAAAGGGGTTATATTTGCGGGACATTTGGATAAAAAAGCTCCAATTTCATCAGCTTCTCCACCCAGGAGGGACCTGAGGGCTTTTACTCTTTCCCCTCAGCCGTCCAGCATCATAACCGGAAATTTTGGCGACTTTTTGTGAAAATTTCGCGACTTTTTATCGGCCTACTCTATACGGAATAACTCATACCCCTCCAGATTATTTCGACGAAGGTACGAATTTTAGATTTTATTTCCGGACCTATTTTCCTAACGCACGTCACATGCACCTGAAAGTTCCCTGTGCATCATAAACATTACCTAAAGTAAATCAACGCGCAAACTTGTACCTTTTTATTGCGCTCAACTTGTCGCCGTTCCCACTGCTTTTGTTTAAGTTGGTCGTTCAAAAGCTCCGCGCCACCACAGGCCCAAACCTAAGGCATATCGGTGTACTCAGATTGAAACTGGTTTTCGGAGTGAGCAGGACAGTTATGAAACAGCCATATGAAACAGTTACTGTAGTATGCACAAACTCCTACTTCAAGAATGTCAACGTTTGAAAAGTCGGCCTCCAACCGAAAATAGTAGTCGTTGGGATAATCAGAACCGACTGTAAGGCCGAACGGCAAGCCCCGAGTCTTTAGGTTAAACAGAAGAGAATTGGAAGGCAACATGACGCGTCGATAAGCTGGAAACAACTTGGTGATGAAGCAGCTGCCACCTCCCCAATACTTGGGATCAGAGCTGAAAGTGAGCCTAATGTAGATCTAACACAAGCAGACAGACACAGAAAGTAAGAGCAACTTACCGCCAAGACAGGTCAACGCCGAGACAATAAACCGTGCCACTACGTAGCCTGACCAGCAGTACTGTGGCCCCTCTGTAGCCAAACACTTTGCTTTCGAATCTAAGCACAGAAAAACCCGGTCACAGCACCGTCTGCAAACCAACAACAACACTCACCGACTAATGCTCAACCCGTCTTGCTCACTTCTGTACAAACGCACCCACACTCTGTTGCCCCCATATTCAGACGACGGTTCCCCCACCTGCTAGAAAATGAATGGACAGACTACTGCCTCGCTCAGCAGTTGAAAATCTAAATTGGTACTGGTGCTGTCTTGGCTGGCTTTGGAATGAAGTCGGACGGCACAGAACAGAACAAAAACCACATTGCAAAGTCGGTGAGAACGTCTGAACCGGAAGACGGAGCCAGCTGCACAGAAAATCATCACTAACGACCGGTTATGCAGCACTGACACCAATAGACTATTGGACAACCCAACACCCTACGTAGTATGCATAATATGCCGAGGTCAACCAGCTTGGTGCAATCTTCTACCTTACATGCACATTCAAAAACTTTAAACGGCGTTTTCTCGAAAACAGGTTTTTGGTACTCTGATCATTTTGGCCCCACAGCGACGAAATACTTGACCAAAAATCGTATTTCAGCAGCTGGTACATTTTCCATCATTAGACATTCTAAAAAGTATTTTTACATAACGACAAACAAAACTATTTGCTGTGCTACGTACGCACTTAGGTAACCGGCCGCCAGAGCAGCTGGAAGTTTGTACACTAACACAATATTAACTAAAGGATTTGAGCTGTGGACCGTAAGCCCGAACCTTACGCCTAAATTTCTAAATGATTTACTCCGATTTTCAAGAGATATTTATATCTCAAAGCCGGAGAGACAAATCCACAAATCCTATACAGGTCTTTGTTAATTTAACTCATCAATACGTACTGTATCAAGTGTACCAACTTAAAGCTACTTTAAATTTTGAGTCTGACTACTGAGACTCGATAAGACCGACTCTTCTTAATTTTACAATCAGTACGTACTGGGTATTGGGAGAAAAAACCCCAAAATACATGGAAACACCAGAAGGGAGCCAATCCCCAATACTACTTGGCACTGACCCGCGCAGAATACGGCACGTTCAGCAGTTGTGGCAGGACCAATGCTTGCAGGTGGTGGGTTAATCGAGGACAATCATTCCTGTGCCACTCACGGACAGCTGACAGATCCAACTCTGCGCTGTCTACCTATAAAGTCAGGTTGAAGCTGCCGCAGTCAGATGTCTGTAACACCGGTAGCTCAGCTCAAATCCTACCATCACAGCACCACTGTTCAAAGTACCAGTAGGACATGCCGTTAAGTCAAGTGCCATACTGTGATATAAAGAACGCCTAAATAAGAAAAAACACACCTGCACTGAACGGCTGATAAAGTCCAACAAACGCTCATCTTCCGTCGTTTCGTCATTGCCCTGGCTAAAATCGAATGACACACCGGCTGCTGCTCGACAAGAGTGAACCAAAGTCGAAAACTCTTAAAAACGTAGTTAATACATACACACTGCAAATGTACTTCAGACTAGGAACAAAACTGTACAATTCACAAATTTAAACAAAATAGCAACTTTTGCTGTAAAACACAATTACTATTACTATTATACTATATTATGTAATTAATATTTTGTTCGACTAATCGAAACTACTAAAGTCCATGTAAAAATGATTGGCGGTGGCGGAAAAAAGCGATTTTCTCAAAAACTTTCTTCAAGACCCCAAACTTTTTTTATATCAATCGATAGCAAATTACAAGTGCTACAATATGCGAACGTCAAATCAAAGGTTCCACGCAGTTTTGTATGTGTTTTTCGGGAAAAACGAATTTTCGCCAAAATCAAGTTTTTATAGAAGAGTCAAATCGACAAGCGGACTCCAGATTCTTATTCTACGTGCAATTGCGAGTTCGCTGATATATACATGTTTGGGGATTTTCAAATTAGTTTTCGGGAAAAACGCGTTTTTCGGAAGGGTGTGCGAGTCAAAAAATTGTCTGCGATCCGTTTTACTATGGAAAATTGCCCAACATTTTTCAAATTTGACCCAAACGGTATAAACGGCCTGAAAACCGGCTCATATTCACGAGTCAAACTTAATTTTGGTCCATAGAATCCATTTTTGCAGTCCGTTTGGCGCTATGTGGTCGCGTTTTCCAGTTATTTTCATTTTAATTGTTTTTTGCAAAATTTTGTCTGACTGGAGCTGCTGCTGTGAGTCTCTTCAGATGTTGCTCAAAATGCAACTCCTGGGGTAATTTTAGATGGTGAATTCATTTCTGTCACCTAGAACACCGTCAGGTTACTGCAAACCTAACTTTCGAGCATCCCCTATTTGGCATGATATTTTAGCAATCTGTCTTTGACATCTTTGCTTGTTAAAAGAACACTGATTAATGCTTGCGCCATCAAGTGAATCCAGCCTCATGTCTAACGTTATAGAGAAGCAAGTTCTTGCCCAAGGTATATCCTAATCTGCGCAAGTTTCGCTCTGAATACTAATTTGCGCAACAGCTAAAATCAGCTTCCTTCATAACTGGGATGATAGGATAAGCACATAAATCGACTCTAGAGTCTTCAATGACTCTAATAATACTTTGGTTACTGTTCTAGCTAAAAAGGTTGCAGTGTTATGGCCGGTCAAAGTTGATGGTCAAATGGGCCATTTTTGACAATTTCAGTCAACTTTGATCGGTCATAACACTGCAACCTTTTCAGCTAGAACAGTAACCAAAGTATTATTAGAGTCATTGAAGACTCTAGAGTCGATTTATGTGCTTATCTTATCATCCCAGTTATGAAGGAAGCTGATTTTAGCTGTTGCGCAAATTAGTATTCAGAGCGAAACTTGCGCAGATTAGGATATACCTTGGGCAAGAACTTGCTTCTCTATAACGTTAGACATGAGGCTGGATTCACTTGATGGCGCAAGCATTAATCAGTGTTCTTTTAACAAGCAAAGATGTCAAAGACAGATTGCTAAAATATCATGCCAAATAGGGGATGCTCGAAAGTTAGGTTTGCAGTAACCTGACGGTGTTCTAGGTGACAGAAATGAATTCACCATCTAAAATTACCCCAGGAGTTGCATTTTGAGCAACATCTGAAGAGACTCACAGCAGCAGCTCCAGTCAGACAAAATTTTGCAAAAAACAATTAAAATGAAAATAACTGGAAAACGCGACCACATAGCGCCAAACGGACTGCAAAAATGGATTCTATGGACCAAAATTAAGTTTGACTCGTGAATATGAGCCGGTTTTCAGGCCGTTTATACCGTTTGGGTCAAATTTGAAAAATGTTGGGCAATTTTCCATAGTAAAACGGATCGCAGACAATTTTTTGACTCGCACACCCTTCCGAAAAACGCGTTTTTCCCGAAAACTAATTTGAAAATCCCCAAACATGTATATATCAGCGAACTCGCAATTGCACGTAGAATAAGAATCTGGAGTCCGCTTGTCGATTTGACTCTTCTATAAAAACTTGATTTTGCCGAAAATTCGTTTTTCCCGAAAAACACATACAAAACTGCGTGGAACCTTTGATTTGACGTTCGCATATTGTAGCACTTGTAATTTGCTATCGATTGATATAAAAAAAGTTTGGGGTCTTGAAGAAAGTTTTTGAGAAAATCGCTTTTTTCCGCCACCGCCAATCATTTTTACATGGACTTTAGAGCAGGTGAACCTAATTTGGGTCATGGAAATCTGGGTCGGTTTCCAGAAAATAATCAAACAACCTTAAAAATAGGTAAAATCGATCTCGATTTTTGCAGAACTGTTAGTAGGATGCCTTTTACTTGTTCTCTGCAAGTCTCGCTGTTCTACGTTATATACAATGTGCCTAAAAGGCTAACGTTCAATGTTCAAACTTTGTCAGACTACCAGCAGAAAAACTCGGTAAAAGTCGATTTCTCCAAAACTGAGCTAAGAACCTTAGCATTTGAGCTTGTGGCAGTCGTCTAAATTCAAGCTGTTTCATTGGAGTCTCTGAGGCCTTATTGCGAATATGAAATATGAGTGAAAAGTCTTTCTGTGCACTGTGGAAAATTTCGGTTTCCTTTTTAACCAACAGAATCTGGCTGGTGAGCAATTACAGAATGGATAAAAGGATATTTTATTACAAGTTTCAATGATTTGTGGTCTTCTGAGGTCTTCTTATCATATTATACGACGAGCAA
This sequence comes from Sabatieria punctata, assembly GCA_030248155.1. Classification (NCBI taxonomy): domain Eukaryota; kingdom Metazoa; phylum Nematoda; class Chromadorea; order Araeolaimida; family Comesomatidae; genus Sabatieria; species Sabatieria punctata. The sequence goes on along the minus strand of JASANB010000547.1, from coordinate 85,748 downwards.
CTTCTATATTTTTTCGAGGCCTAGCTGTCCGCAAAGATATGGCAAATGCCAAGTCACAAAGAATTGAATTGTAAGCAGCAAAACATGCTTATTTATCCGTTTCATAAATTTTTAATAAGATATGAACTGTTCACACTACTTACAAAGGCTTATAATCAAAACAGCAGACGAGACCCAAATAAGGTCCAGTTATCGCTTATCAGTTTACCGTAGGCGAAAGTCAGGCGCATTACCCGCGCATAATGAAGAGCTATACAAAATGGTTTGGTGTATTAGATAAGCCTTAGAATTGAGACAGTTTTCTGTGAAACCTGCAATTTTATAAGTCAACGTAGTAGAGAGTGAGAAGGTTTTCGACCCAAATTAGGTGCGCCTACTATACTAACCTTGTTTTGTTAATGTGGCTCTGCTAACCGGAAAGAAAACCGCCAGATACGCTTCAACGCCACCAGACAACAAAGGTGCAGCTCCTTTTTCAAAAACATCGAGGTCGACGCGGTCAGTGCCCTCGGAGCAGAATCGGGCCAGGTATTCATAGAACAAACTGCCCAAACTTTTACCCAAGCGATCCTAAAAACATTAAACAAGCCGGTATAATTAACCACCTGGACCAGTCAAGCACGAAACGGCGCATACATGTATGGTACTGGTCTGGTACCTTATGCTACCGCATATTTAGGGTACCCCAGCACCATTAATGTACCTTACCTTTGCGAACGAACACACGCTCGCTTACTATTAAATGCCTCTGCACAAGAAAACGGAAAGAACTGGTACTTTTGCGGGTCAAAAAATCAAAATCGTTTCTGAAAATTGTAGCATGTACTGTAGATACCCTAGATTAGTTTTTGATGAGAAACACGGATTTTGCATCTAAATTTCGCTATCTCATTTCTGAAGGGAGTTATGGGTCAGAGTCATGTTGGATGCTTTCATACATGTAACAGGTCATCCGCCGAAGGGGAAGGGGGCTGGGCACTAAAAAAACGCTCAAAAATCGAAACTTTTTGGCTAAAAATCGCTAATTTGGGCTCAAATACAGCTAAAAAGTGCGGTTTGCAGGCGATTTTGGCAATTTTCGTGTCTGAAATTGTGAAAATTCGCTAAAATTATAAAAACTTATTTGTCATAAAATTGGAGGGGGGGGGGCGCAAAAATCGTCTCGGGGGGTTGGCCTAGGTTGGGTGGGGGCAGACCCCCGTGTTACATGTATGGATGCTACTAAATTTTTTCATAAAAATCAGTCAAAATAAAGACTTTTAGCTTGTTAAAACCAGACCGCTGATTCTACTGCTTCTTTTGTGCGAGAACCTTCAAAAAATTTGATTTTCAGCATTTGACAATTTCAATCGATAATATTTCAAAAACTGTATGTGGCACCTCTGAGCTTTCAGATCACGAAATAGTTCAGAATGTATGCTATCGATCGGTAAAAATATTGGGGTCATTCGCGGTAGATGACCACTTCATGGCCTCTTAAGTTTAAAAATCACACATAATTACCGTATTTCTGGCATTTTTCTGCCACATCACTAAATTTACAGTGCCGTCATTCTGCCAAATCTTATTATTAGAAGGAATGCCTCACAGCGATAGAAAGGGATTCATCTCTAGATTATTTTAATGTAATTACATTGGGCAACAAGTTAAGTGTGTCTGAAATTTGAGCAGTTTTGAAAAATTCCATCCAATTAATTCAAACGAACTTTATCAGTTGTTGAGAATAATATACAATGTAGTTTCTCTGATTAACTTTTATTGGCACAAATGTCTACGTTATTTTATAATGATCCGTACTAAGTGGTCTCATAAGGAGGGTTGGCGCAGGGGAGTTTGCCCGATTGCCTAGGCCACTGAAAGTTGATGACAGAGAGTCAGTAGGTAAATGGAACTGACTAGAACTGCCGTTGCACCAAAAGTCACTCCACAAAGCATGCCGCGTAGTACATGTACGATCCACAGTATCTATACTATGTACAGTTTTTGACCTGCCAGACCAGTTGATCCGTTTTCTCGTGCAAACTATTACAGTACCGCTACATACATAGTGCCCGACTGTAGAAACTGACCTGCAGGCTTTCTAGACACACACAGCCATTTCGCTGAATCAACTGAAACGCTCTCTCCAATGCAGGCCGGGTAGAAGGACGAATCACGGAATCCGATGTCGCCTTACTTTCACTGCTCTCCTTATTTCCCATCAAACACAAGAGCGAACTGTTTTCGAGCGATTAGAGCTTTTACTACTGACCAGAGCAAGGGGTACCCTGGCAAACCAGATGCCAAAGCACAAAAGCAATTGAGAACACTTAACTTTATGCCAAGCTATCATTGACCGGTCTCATTTATCAGCATACATGTAACTGGGGCCCCTCACTCGACTCCTTATTTCCCAGACCCCCAGAGACGATTTTTTCAAACCCTTCCGATTTTTCTGGCAAGTAATTTTTTAGCAAAATTTTGCGATTTTTTTAGAATTTCACACACTAAAATTGCCAAAATCGCCAGTAAAACAGCACTTTTTAGCTGTATTTGAGCCCAAATTAGGGATTTTCCACGATTTTTAGGCGAAAAATTGCGATTTTTAAGCGTTTTTAGTGCCCAACCCCTCCCTAGAATTTGTGCTCAGACCCCCGGCCGGCGCCAGACCCACAACCCCGTTTGGCAGATGACCTGTTACATGTATGCGCTATGCGAATAGTAGACAAGAAAGACTCTGGTCAGGTGGATGCGATCTGTCGGCGAGCGACGTGCACGGAAGGCAGATTGAGGTCGAGACGGTCGGGATAGGCGACGCGCAGTTGACCGTCTTCTGCCACCACTTTCACCTGCTGCAGGTGCAGTTGCTTGCAAGAAGCTTCCAGATCAGAACCCAGACCCAACTGCAACATCTCCGCAATCAATCGGTCCATCACCCGTTTGCACGTGGCTTGACTGACAGGACTGGACACCTCCACCAGCAGGTCGGTTGTTCTTGCATCCATCTGAATTTATAGAATCTGTCCACAGTACCACACAACAGCCCCTACTGTACCTTGGTGAGGTCGCTGTTAGTGACTGGAGCAAAACTCAACACCGTACCCGAGGCGTCCTGAATGCAGGGGTAAACGGTCAAGTCCTTTAGGAGGTTCAAGTATCTGCAAACAACGACTGACTACGTACTGTACGTAAATTGGATATGATACTACGGTTGCCCCATGGTACCGGTATTGAAATTAAGTGTAGTGGGGTTGGAGGCACCACCTATATGCAATTCTGTCCGTGTATAGCCTACGACCGGTCGGCTGTAGTGCAGAAATAGCAGAAGTGATAGATTTGTTTTTGTAAACAGAGACCGTCCTTAGATGTACGGACTCACTTATGCAGTCCAGAATAATTGTTGCGCTTTTCCTTTTTGCGAATCTGTTCGGCTTCTGCCGTCAGCCTTTCCACTAACTCTCTCCCAGTCTCTTCGTTCTGAGCCTTCAGTGGAACAATCTGCAGCAATATAAGCTAAGCTTCTCTTCCATTTCCTAGCACCACAAACATTCAATTCTCAATGGAAGAGAAAAAAGCGACCAACCTTGAGCTCGTCCGGAGGCAAAGCGGTGTAGGTGACCGGAGCGGAAATTTTGCTTAAATCATGAGTTGCTATGGTAGCGGCGCATCTCTGTTTGCACAGACTTGCATCACTGTGCATCTTGTTCTAAAACTTTTTGTGCAATGAAGGTTAACATGCTCATAAACTGCCAGACACTTAAAGGCCATACAAGGCAGCGCTACCATAAGGGAGCCTAAGCGTCTGACTGATAAAGTCAAACACCACCGACCTGCACATTCAGTAGTTTTTTGAAACGACCGTCCACGTCCAATCGAACATTTCGGACTACGCAACACGCCAAATACGGTCTCACTGCATCCACCACTGCCGTTTTTACTATTCGCAACTGAAAAACAAAACCCTGTAGACAAAGGCTGTCGGAATAGATCAGTGTATAGTTTCCAGATCAACGGTACCATTTTAGTACAGTCGTGACTCGTAAATCCGGACAAGTTGGTAGCGTATCCAGGGTGTCCCAAAAATGACATTTCTTTTTGCTGCCATTTCCGCAAATTTTTACTAAATTTGCTGATATTTGAAACACATGTGCACTACGCTTGGCCCAATCCTGAGAAATTAAGGAATATCTGAAGTTTGTTAGTTTCAATGCCTATAGAAAGAGCGCTAAAATGGAAACTTTTCTTTTTGCTGTCATTTCCGCAAATGTTCACCAGATGACCTAAAATTAGCAGTAACTCCTCAAAACTGTGGGATATTTTGTGTTAAAATTTCATGCATTGAGAATGACATGGTGTTAAGAAAATAACAATTAACCTAATGATCTGTTTTTCTGTTCTGCTCATTAAACGAAGCAGATGTTCAGAAACTCCTCATTTCCTCCTCAAATTTTAACACAGAAAAATATCCCACAGTTCTGAAGTTTCTGCAAATTTCAGGTCATTTGGCGAACATTTGTGGAAATGACAACAAAAAGAAAAGTTTCCATTTTAGCATTTTTATAAGCATTGAAATTAACAAGTTTCAGATATCCCCTTATTTCTCAGGATTGAGTCAAGCTTAGCGCACCAAATTTTAACACACAAAATCTCCCCTATTTTGGCACCTATTTCAGGCAATTTGGTCTAAGTTTGCGGAAACAGCAGCAAAAAGAAATGTTGTCATATTTCTGGGGCACCTAGTATGTTGTTATTTCCCTGACTGTTTAGGAGCAGCGACAAAAACTTTAGGACTACTGTGATACCCTTTATGTAGCACATGGTTACTCTAATTCAAATAAAACCTAATCACATAGAGCTGACTATGGATAAGAACAGCTACGAACCTCTTTTGTAGAGCTGAGAATGTCAATATCTATCCTATCCATTTGTTGGCCTTCATCTGTTTCCACTTCACTGGCCGACGGTTTCTTCTTCCTGGATTGTTTGCCTTTGTTCCCTTTGTCGCTCTCGGCTGCGTCGGCAGAACTGACTCCCCACTTTCGAACTGCCTCCAGAACGGTAGCCAACTTCTGCTGCGGACTAGAGATCACTTTAGCCAACTTACGATCCTAAAGAGAGAATGTGAGGCGTCGGTCGGACACCGGGCAGACTGACTTTGATCGGATTGTCAGTCAAGACCAGTTGCTTGAGTTTCGAGCAGAGAGCCAACTCTTTTGGGAAGGTTGGCAGCAAATTCTCCGACAAATCCAGTCGCTTCAGCGCTGTCAAATCAGACAAGCCCTCGGACACGAAGCAGGACTATTAGGCGATGCCGATTAGGCGATGCCGATTAGGCGACGCCGATTAGGCGATTTAGCGGTACTATTAGGCGACGGTACTATTAGGCGACAGAAATAATTTTTTTCTATAAGTCCGTATGGCAACATAGGTTACCACTAAAACATAGTACAACAATGCAAACAGCACAACAGCAATTAAAACAATATTTGACAAAATAGAAATGCAATTTCAAGGACTAATTTAAAACATAAGTGCAACACCATGGATGGATAAATTCCAACTCACTGAGCACTCATTAGTAGAGTAGAAAACATTTCTGCACATGTCACCATACGTGGACCGCATGGGGTCCGGGGGGTTGCCCACACCTCAACTTGGGCTCTACCTCCCAAACGACCCCACCCACCAACCTGAAGCCGACTGTTGTTCCTGACCCCACACACTAAAATCGCCGCGGCCCTCCCCCAAACCGGCAGGCCCACCCTCAAGTTTTCGGATTTTGACTACCCCAACCCATTTTTCCGGCCCATGTATGCATGTCGCAGAACATTTATAAAGCGCCAGATGGATGGACGCGCCGCATCAAATTCTCGCTGCGAAACTCTGTGAGCTGCTTCCGCAAAGTTATTGGTGCGTCGTGCATCCGAAGTGCGTTAATGAACATAGCAACCCAAAAAATATGTGGCCGACCCGACGACCGCTCGCGTGCTTGACGCAGGCTGGGGAATAGGGGCAAGTGCCAGGATCTGAGTTAGAAACAGTCAGGACAGGTGGCTTCGTTAGCTATAAGTTAACGAGTTGTACTATTATCTATTAATGTTTTTTGTCGCCTAATAGTACCATCGCCTAATCGGCGTCGCCTAATCGGCATCGCCTAATCGGCCTCGCCTAATAGTAGCGTACCGCTCGGACAAGTTGACAATGGAGTTGTGGCGAAAATCCAGCTCTGCCAAGTGCAGCAGCCCCGACCAAGAGACGAAATCGGGGACCGAACTCAACTGGTTAAAGCTGACATCAAGTCGCGCCAGATCGACACACTGAGACAGGTCCGGCAACCTATTCAGCTGGTTCTGGGCCAGCAGAAGCGTTTGCAACCGGTGCAGCTGGCCCAAAGAGTCGGGGATAGAGGCCAACTGATTGCTGCTCAGATCGAGCAACTTCAGCTTCTGCAGCGTGCCAAGTTGGGTCGGAAGCTCGCTCAGCTTATTACCGCGCAACACCAGCTGTGTCAGTGCGTCCAGCTGACCGATGTCCGCAGTGATGCATCGCAGAGACACAGAACTGACCTCCAGGAAATTGAGCGCAGTCAAACGGTAGAGTTGTTCTGGCAAACAACCATCGCAGTCGTCGTTCAGTTTCTTTTCCACCTCCGCACCGGTCAGCACCAGCTCTCGTCGGTTCTCCTCGGCCGCCTTCGTTAACTCTGACCAGACCACTCTCGCCATTCCCTTACTCACTAAACACCCAGACTATTCAATTTCTTCTGCCTTCCACGTTAGTTTTGCCTGCGTAGTAGAGTAGGGACACGAATTTCTGGATAGAAAATTTGGCTTAACTGACTTTTAGGGGTCCCTAATGAGGGCGTATATATCTTAGGATCTAAGCAGAGCACAGTAATGAAAATTCCAGCAATCTTTTAAGAATTTATTTATCTTTCATTTAAAAAAGGATTCATTCAAATCCGTTGAGATTTGCCGTAACTGACTTTTAGGGGTCCCTCCATTATAGACTACCTATACTGTATTAATTAATCACTTTCTTGCTTAGGCTTAGGCTCAGGCTTTGGCTCAGGCTTAGGAGTCAACTGAATACGGTAGATAAAATTGAAATTTTTGCTAGGGACCCCTAAAAGTCAGTTTTGCCACCGCTGTAGCAACTGCAAATCTCAACGGATTTGAATGAATCCTTTTTCAAATGAAAGATCAATAAATTCTTAAAAGATTGCTGAAATTTTCATTCCTTTCCTCCGCTTAGATCCTGAGATATACGCCCTCATTAGGGACCCATAAAAGTCAGTTTTACCGAAAATTTTACATTTTTGGATTCCGATTTTCGGATATTACGAAATAATGCATAATGGAACCGACCCCTTTCCGAAATTTCTGCCGGTCTCCACCGGTGCGTCTCTTGTTACCGTTTCTTGAAACACAGCTTGATCACATGCGTTTTTTTGGGACCGAGCTCCATCACGAACCACTGCGCACTTTTAGATATCAGTACAAACATTCAAACATTCTTACATTCCCTGATTTCCGTCCCAGCCATACATGTACTAGGGGGGTTTGGGGGGTTACCCCCCTGCTGGAAAGGCCAAACCCCCCTCACCCCCTCCCCCGAGACAGGTTAAGGGACCCCTCCCCCCGACCAAAAAATACAAGTGGTGGTAGTGGCTCCAGTATTAACAAACTGGGTCAGAAATCACTAATTTTTAGCCTAAAATTCACTTGAAAAGCCTTTGGAAACCGAATTTGGCGTTTCCACTGCTGATATTTAAGAAAAATCGGTGTTTTTGGAAGCTCTTTTTGTCATTTTTTGCTTGTTTTTAGCTTTAAAACGCTATTTGGCAGCTTAAAATAGCGATTTATAGCGTCCTTTTTGAAAAAAACGTGCTAAAAACGCATTTCTAGGCGTTTTGGAGCCTTTTGAAATTTGGGACCCCCCACCTGGGCGAAACCCCCCCCCGCCCCCCCCCCCCTCTGCAAACCCCCCCCCCTACCCCCCTCCCCCCAGGTCGGCCCGGAGCTGTTACATGTATGGCCCCAGCTACACCCTAACCCATCTTTTCCGCGGGTTTTTACCGATAATCCAGAAATTTGTATCCCTATAGTAGAGTGGAGAGCGATGACATAAGCACAAGAAAGAGATGATAGAAAAACTCAAACGCATGCGCGATGCGATTATTACGCAACAACACCGCAAATAAATGCAATAATATGGGGAGATCACTCGAATTGTAAATTTTAAACACAAACGACCGAATGTAATTTCAAATGGCTCCTGACGATCTCTTGATTATTATTTTCACATCAACATCTAATCACTGCATGCTATATTCAGCTTTACCTCTGATACGTGTTTTTGGTCTCGGAACAAATCCTGTAAAACCTGCGCACTCAAATTGTAAATCTTTAATGAAAAATATGATCGATGCGGTATCAAACAACTGCCTTTGACTTGTAGATTACTGTTTTACACATTAACACACTAGTACATCCTCAACCAATTACTGCATGCTACCTAAACTTACGCGCTTTCGCCATATCGTTATTTCATCGATTGAGGGGCCTATTACCCCCGGAACCCCGGTTAGAAAACTTGCTATAAAATTCATACGCATAGACGTGCATTCGTGCCCAAAGCCGAATCAGTAGAATATTACCCTAACTACAGAATAAGCTCAGTTAGAAAGACTGGGATCGAAACCCCAGGACGGTGACCCTTTTTAAACGACGATCATTACTACGAAAAAATAAAAAAAGTAGTTTTATAAGTCGTCTTTGGAAAAATAGCTACCAATTTTACTGTATGGGTAGGTTTACCCTAGATACATATTTCGGAGCATTTACTTTCAGAGGTCCTTCCTTGAACAACAGATTAGAAAAATGGAAAAAAATGAGCCGTCCCGACCTCTACCTACTAAAACAATCGCAACATTTGAGTCTGCCCAAGAGGATCGCTGGATGTGACAATTTGCTATCGATTAAGCATAAGTATAACAGTCTTGTTGAAAGCCCCAGAACGGTGGCCCTTTTCAAACGACGGTCACAGCTATTGAAAAAAGAAAAAAGAAGTTTTCTCAGTCACCTTTTGAAAGATAGCTACCATTTTTTCCATATCACTAGGTCTACCTTAGATGCATATTTCGACGCATTTACTTTCAGAGATCCTTGAACAACAAATAAAAAAATGGAAAAAAGAAAAGTGTGCCATCGCGACATCCCCTTACTAAAACATCCATGGCATTCGAATGCGTCTACAAATATGTCTGCCCAAGAACGTACGAGTAGATATGACAATTTGCTATCGATTAAACATAAACATAACAATATTCGTACCAGGACGGTGGTCCATTTTAAGCAACGAAATTACCAAAAATGATCTAAACTTGAAACGCTAATCGGCGCAAGTAGTGATCTCCCCAAATAATGGCAATTCGGTTTTTTCGAGCCGTTATTAGAGCCGTTCGCACTGCCTGGTTACGCTATGAGCTCTGAATTTAGCGCAATTGGCAGAACTATTTCAGCTGTGATACTTTTTCAATTCAATGTGCTTTGTGCCAGGGCTGGATATTTTTCCGAAAAACCTCGGCCCCGGCCTGAAGAAAATTTGTGGACTACTAGACGCCGTATGTCTGCCGAAGCATAGAGTTCTAGATATAATATGGAGGTTTCAGTTGCGCCAACAGGCGATTGACGCGTTCCCCGTTGTAGGCCATAGTAGGCTGGCGCTGCCAGCGGCCGCTGGCAGTATGTTTGTTTTCCGCCTTGGCAGCAGGCAGTCTAGCTTTCTTTTAGTTAGTAGCAAGTCGGTTGCTGTTCGTTTTTTCCCAGAAGATAATTTTGTGTCTTCTCTCCTCAGACTGACGATAACATGCTCAGCTTTCCTTTCTACCTATCTCATCTGGCATAATTTTGGCAATTCGGTTTCTTCTAGCCGTCTAACCGTTCTAACCGTTCTAGCCGTTCGCACCGGCAGGTAACGCTGTGGGCGCTGAATTTTGTGCAATTGGCAGAACGTTTTCAGGCTGTGATACTTCTTCAATAAGCTTTGTGCTTTCACTCACACCTCTCTTGGCCAACTCCGAATCGCCATGCCGAAATACTATCCCAAGAATCGGCCTATTCACTTGTGGAAATCAATTAAATTAACGATTTCCCTTCCGATTGCAACGATTTCAGCTCTTCAAGCTGTGATACTTCTTCAATGTGCTTTGTGCTTTCACTCACATCTCTCTTGGCAAACTTCGAATCGCCATGCCGAAATACTATCCCGAGAATCGGCCGATTCGGCTGTGGAAATCACTGAAACTAACGATTTCCCTTCTGATTGTAACGATTTCAACTCTTCAAGCTGTGATGCTTCTTCAATGTGCTTTGTGCTTTTACTCATATTTCTTCTGGCCATCTCCGAATCGCCATGCCGAAATACTATCCCAAGAATCGGCCGATTCGGCTGTGGAAATCAATTAAACTGATGATTTCCCTTCTGATTGTAACGATTTCATCTCTTGTAGCTGCGTACTTCTTCGATACGCCCTGAGCAGCCGCTCATATATGTTCTGGCCAACTCCGATTCGCTAAGCCGAAGTATCATCGGCCGATTCGGTTGCGGAAATATAAAACTGACGATTTTCTTTCAGATTGCCCACATTACCTCGATACACTCTCTCTGCCCTGTATTTTTCAGGGTGCTTAGTTTGCCCCGTAAAATATGTACCCCCTGAAATCTGTACCTCGGCGGCTCCAGCATCTGTGAGAGCAGTTGTTTGTGGGTTCGAAACCGGTCGAAGCGACTGGGAGTATGTAGCCGACGCAAAGCCCAACCCAGACCGCCGAGAGCCAGTGACGGCTAGTAGGTAAGAGGGAACCGAACCGGCGCTGCCGTTGCACCGAATAGCAGCAAAGGGCAGGGTTGCCCAATGAAAGGCTCTGAAAAGAGCGCGGTCTGTCCTGAGCTGTTCAAAAGGACAGTGGAACTAAAAACCAAAACGGAACAAACAAAACCGAATCGGCCGATTCTCCCCAGATGGTGCTCGGTTTAGCGAATCGGAGCTGACCCAACATGTAAATGGTAAATGGTAAACGGCTAGTAGGTAAATGGGAACCGAACGGCGCTGCCGTTGCACCTATTGGCAGCAAGGGGAGGGCCGTTTGTAGACAGGACTACCCGATTGAAGAGCTCTTGAAAGAGCGAGGGGTGTCCTGAGCTGTCCGAAAGGACCATAGAACACACAAACAAACAAACAAACGAACAAACAAACAAACAAACATGTGACTTGGCATGATGTTCAGGTGTATCGAAGAGGCACCACAGCTGAAAGAGTTGAAATCGTTGCAATCAGAAGGAAAATCGTTAGTTTCATTGATTTTTCTACAACTGAATCGGCCATTCTTTGGATAAGATTTCGGCATGGCGATTCGGAGTTGGCCAGAAGAGATGTTAGTGAAAGCACAAAGCACATCATACATGTAACAGGGGGGTCTGGGGGGGTCTGCCCCCCATCCGAAATAGGCCAGACCCCCCCGGATGGGACCCCCCCCCGAGACGATTTCACCGACCCCCCCCCTCCGATTTTTCTGGCAAGTAAATTTTCGAGCAAATTTTTGCAATTTTTTACAATTTCACACACAAAAATTGCCAAAATCGCCTGCAAAACAGCACTTTTTAGCTGTATTTCAGCCCAAATTAGCGATTTTTGGCAATTTTTAGCCGAAAAATTGCGATTTTTTCGATTTTTGAGCGTTTTTTAGTGCCCACCCCCCTCCCCCAAAATTTTGACTCAGACCCCCCGCCGGCGCCAGACCCCCCCAACCCCCCCTCCCCCATCGGCGGATGACCTGTTACATGTATGAAGCACATTGAATTAACATCACAGCTTGAAGAGTTGAAATTGTTACAATCAGAATGGAAATCATCAGTTTAATTGATTTCCAAACTGAATCGGCCGAGTCTTGGGATAGTATGTATTTCGGCATGGCGATTCGGAGATGGCCAGAAGAAATGTGAGTAAAAGTACAAAGCACATTGAAGAAGCATCACAGCTTGAAGAGTTGAAATCGTTACAATCAGAAGGGAAATCGTTAGTTTCAGTGATTTCCAAACTGAATCGGCCGATTCTCGGGATAGTATTTCGGTACGGCGATTCGGAGTTGGCCAGAAGAGATGTGTGTGAAAGCACAAAGCACATTGAAGAAGAATCACAGCTTGAAGAGCTGAAATTGTTACAATCAGAAGGGAAATCGTTAGTTTCAGTGATTTCCAAACTGAATCGGCCGATTCTCGGGATAGTATTTCGGTACGGCGATTCGGAGTTGGCCAGAAGAGATGTGTGTGAAAGCACAAAGCACATTGAAGAAGAATCACAGCTTGAAGAGTTGAAATCGTTACAATCAGAAGGGAAATCGTTAGTTTCAGTGATTTCCAAACTGAATCGGCCGATTCTCGGGATAGTATTTCGGTACGGCGATTCGGAGTTGGCCAGAAGAGATGTGTGTGAAAGCACAAAGCACATTGAAGAAGAATCACAGCCTGAAAACGTTCTGCCAATTGCACAAAATTCAGCGCCCACAGCGTTACCTGCCGGTGCGAACGGCTAGAACGGTTAGAACGGTTAGACGGCTAGAAGAAACCGAATTGCCAATTAGATCCTATTACAGCCATGGACCACGGTATACACATGGACACGAAGTTGAAACCGCCTTCATTTACCCATCTCTACCGCAGTTGCGCGTGAGTTTACCCATCAGCTGAAACATTCAACGCTCCAGCGACGCTCCCGCCGAGGAAAATTAAAAAAAAAGAAGAAAAGAAGAACAAGTTAGGTAGTTTGTTTGTTTATTTGACTTATGGAATCTTTTGTAGAACCAAATTCCGGTACAACAACGATTTTTTAACGTAATTTAGTTAGTTTTTAACAATTTTTTTCACGATGTTTTCGAACCTTTTTTGTCATCCTCCCAGAATCAGTAGGTGAGTTTACGGGAACGAATTACAGGTCTATGCACGTTCGTATAGGCTATTTGATCAGCAGAGAGCGATTAAGGTACTCCGGAAACCTGTAAAATGCTTTCATTTTAAGCTATTCGCCTATATAATAGGGATTTTTCGAAAGTTCGAAAAAACAAGAATTCCTTTTCAATAGTAGGTGGTAGATGGATAGGCAGACATGGGCCGCAGGGGATAAGGGAGGTTTACCCCCTCCCCTCGCCGGTCAATACTACCCCTCGGCCGGCCATACCCCCCGCCACCCGGAGGGAGAAAATTTTCGCTTAATTAAGGCAAAATAGGCGCTTTTTGGACTTTTTTCCGGGACCCCCCAGTTCTCCAGCCAGACCCCCTCCGGATTTTTCCGGCCCATGCATGCGTATAGGTACTAGAGATGCAACCATAATCCGGTATTTTTTAGCTCAAAAACACTATCTGGTATCCGGTATTTTTACATATTATCCGGTTAAAATACCGGATAATCCGGTATTTTTCTGATCGGAAGCACTATCCTGTATTTTTCTTTGCGGTTGCATCTCTAGTAGGTACCTACATAGGTCGTTGTTAGTTAGTTAGTTAGTTAGTTAGTTAGTTAGTTAGTTAGTTAGTTAGTTAGTTAGTTAGTTAGTTAGTTAGTTAGTTAGTTAGTTAGTTAGTTAGTTAGTTAGTTAGTTAGTTAGTTAGTTAGTTAGTTAGTTAGTTAGTTAGTTAGTTAGTTAGTTAGTTAGTTAGTTAGTTAGTTAGTTAGTTAGTTAGTTAGTTAGTTAGTTAGTTAGTTAGTTAGTTAGTTAGTTAGTTAGTTAGTTAGTTAGTTAGTTAGTTAGTTAGTTAGTTAGTTAGTTAGTTAGTTAGTTAGTTAGTTAGTTAGTTAGTTAGTTAGTTAGTTAGTTAGTTAGTTAGTTAGTTAGTTAGTTAGTTAGTTAGTTAGTTAGTTAGTTAGTTAGTTAGTTAGTTAGTTAGTTAGTTAGTTAGTTAGTTAGTTAGTTAGCCTAACTCAGTTTTTGTCAATTCTTGATGAGTGGCAGTCGTCTGATAAACCAGGGTTAACTTCTGAAACGTTCCTAGCCGCGCGGCACATGTGTAAGACATTAGTAAAAAAAGAGCTAGGTAATTATTATTTTTTTTACGTTTGCATTGTTTTTTCGGTTATCGCTCTTTTATGTTTGCATATTTCTGATCTTTAGATTTTTCATTTTATTCAGGTATATGTGTATTTTTAGATATTCCCTAACCGAGCTTCGATTGGACTGCGTTCTGTTGGGTAATTTCAACTCCGCTCCGACCCACTAGAACGCCGATATTCCTGGTATTGCCAATTGTCCCGTGGAAATTACTGGATTACTCCGCGGCAACTGCTTGATAGTGAATGACAAATTCGAGCTGGTTCCTTGATCAAAAATTAATTCCACGTTAATACAGGTGAGATACTTCCGGTGCCCTCGCCTGTTGACTGAGAGTGGTCGACTAAAGGCCGGTGAGCTAAATAAATGCACGCGTTGGTCAAATAATGGGACAGCCAAACCAATCTGACCATTAGTGCACGGACGCTAACGTTGTTTTCTATGTATGCGGTGCTTTGGTGCGGTCGCTTCTCAGACTTACAAAATGCGATGCCTGCAAAGACATTCTGGTCGATCCAAACGCCGACGTTGATGAATTGTCTGAGCTGAGTGTGGAGACCAGCGATTCGCAAAAAAATAGGTCAGCTGATAGATCAGGTCAACCGCGTTGGCTTGGTTGTGCCCAGCGTTGTTGCCTGCGGAATTTGCTGGAAAGCCTGGCTGGTTTATTCCTGTGTCACTGCTGAGCAGACTCTCTATTCGCCACTGGTGCAGTTCCCACAGCATTAAAGCCACTTTCGTTGAAGCTGTGCTGTTGCTTTTGGAAGAAGAACAACCGGTTGATGACATTTTAGGCATTGATTTCTCATGCCGTCGGGGTCATGAGTTTTCTCGTATTTTGAGTTCGAAAATAGGTAATTGCCTGTGCAAGAATCTTGTCAAGAAGTTGTCTGATAGCTCTAGTAAGATAGGTATTGTTAATAAGGCTTATAAGCTCAAGTCTAGAAATGTTTGACTTGCGATACGTTTTTGTGTGATCTCGTCGTTGTCTGTGCAAATTTCTGCATCTGGTCTCTGTTTAGTGAAAATCTCGTGCTGATGATGACTGTATTATTGCTTTGCAGTGCCACAGTTGGAATAACATCTCTATGCTACTTGTCCGTTCGTTGTACTTCTTCGATTAGGTACCAGTTTGTTCATTCGGTCGATTTTCGGGGTCGCGCAACTGTGGTATAGGGGAAATTTTCAGCTTCGTGTCCATGTGTATACCGTGGTCCATGTTACAGCCAGGCACTTATCGCCGTTTATGGTACCTACACCATATAAGGTTCCGGTACCATATATGGTACCGGTACCTAGGGTAGTGGTACCATATATGGTACCACCACAGTCGCCGAACGTGGGGGTACCATGGTACCGGCACCATATATGCTGGCGGTACCATAAACGGCGTTAAGTGCCTGACTGTATTACCGACCACCGAGCTTTAAAGAGTCAGTCTCTGAACCGATCGAGTCTTGGCCCTTTGCCCTATTCAGACCCCAAAATTGAAACTTTGGCCCAGAGAGCTGTAAGTTGGTACACTAATACATACTTATGAGTTGTCTTTCGGCCCCAAAGGATTAGTGGATTTGACGCTCCAATCCCGAGATACAGCCTTCTGAAAATCGGCCCGCTTAACTATGGGACCAAAATTTCAAACTCGAATTTCTAACCTAACAGCTGGAGTTGGAAGATAAAAATTTGGGTTTTTGCGTAACTTTTCGAGTACTTTAAGAATCTGCAGTCCAATTTTGTTTTGGAAGAAAAAAAATTTTTTTGGTAATATCGAATCGGCGCTGGGGGAATCGGCGCTCGGCGCTCGGCGAGAAAACACGGTAGCGCTAATGCGGGAAAAGTTTGCGCTTGGGCTAAAATATGGAATTATACACCCGTAACCAGCTGCGCGAGTTTAACATGTTCTGTTCCCCCTTTTACATAATACAGACAGCCTTAAGGCGGATTTATACTTCTGCCGTCATGATGACATGGCACTGGCCAATAGGCGTTGTGGATGGACGTGCTAAAAGCAGTGGCGTATCCAGGATTTTGGAAAGGGGGGTGCAAAATTTTGAAAGTGCCTGGTTGAGCCGCTGCCCAGCCAGGGTAAGAAAATTTAGCAAAATTAGCTTTCAAAAACGCGTTAAAAACGCATTCCGAGCTTAAAATTAACAGAAATTGCAAGTTTTGTAGTTTATAAAGGTGGGATTCGGCTTCTGCCCGACCAGGGCGAGAAAATTTTGAAAATTTAGCCTTCAAAACGCATTTGGGGGTGTACCCACCCTACACCCCCTAGATACGCCACTGGCTAAAATGTGCCAGTGCGATCATGATGGCAGAAGTATGAATCGGCCTTTATACGGCTAGTACTTACAATGTAGCTTCGGCTGTTTAGAAATAAGACAAAGGTTGGCGAGGGCGGTTGGCAATATTAGCTCACCAGTACTAGATCAGTGTGAGTGCACAGAAACTATTGCTCCGGCGAATCACATTCTGTTGTGTGAGAAGTGAAACGTTGCTTGCTTGCTTACTTGCGGCTCAGCAGTAACATGGCACACGAGAGGTCGCGAGAAAAGTTATTCAACTGTTGGCGTATCATTAACCTATACGAGCACTCTAACTTCGATTGAGCAACTCAGCACGAGGCCAACAAACCTTACCGTACATCATTGTTGACAAAACGCAACTTTATGAATTTAGAATACGTAGAAAATTCAGAAGCATCCGACCGACATACTGTAAATACTGTACTGTACGTACATGCATAGAGTAAGTGTCTACACTGTATCAGACACACATTGTCCACTGTTTGTGGCACAAAGGAAAGCTGTCTCGTCCGAGCTGTTCTGTGAGGTACAAACGATGTTCTTCTTGCAAGGTCAAAGTGGGATCGGTTGTCAACAGCTCATAGGATACATACGGATAACGAGATTTGAGACAATCAAATCTACAGTGAATCAGTGCCGGTCTCATCGTGCTCTTGGAATACACTGATCGGCCTTGGTCAATTTTTTCAGACGTGCAAATACAATGTACATTTTAGGAACTGAAAGGATCTATTTGTATCTAACACACCTGTCTAACGTTGAGCTGGTGACATTTACTTCGCTGAACGAATCGGATAAACTGAATTCAGTGGGTGAAGCTAAGGTTTCCTCTGAACGCGCTTTAGCTTCCAACATTTTCACTGGAGAAATCAAGTTAAGCACACTGCCATCTCTACAAAAATGATTTGCACTATTTATACAGTCTGGCACAGTTCTTCTAAACAGGCGCCCCGGAGCATGCGTCTCTAGGGGTTCTTTTATATTTGGCAAAACAGCCCCCCGGGCGTGACCTCTGCTGATGTAGTGATCATTAGACTCGTCAGGTGAAGGGCTTTCAAATGATATATAACTTGACCATTTTGGACGATTTTGAAATTTTGGCAAAAATATGATCGATAATCGATATAAAACTTGTTAATTTATAATTAAGTATGATAATAAAAAACATTAATTTCTGTTTGGGATCGGTTCCTGATTTTCCCCTAGCTACGCCTGGTCGCAAAACCGTCTTACCTTGCTGCCGCCGCAGTAGCTTTGTTAGGCGTGCTACTAGTAACCATCGCAGCATAATTATGCTCGACACTGATTTCGTCGTCAATGTATGGCACTGTTTCGTTCATCTTTATTTGTTTTACGGACAGAAAAATACCTAGTAGGTGATAAAAAGCCGTTCCTCTAGAACGGAAAAGGGTGGAGCGAAGGCAGCTGTGAAGTTATTATCGGTCTATCCCCCTCACTGATGTGGACATTAGAAACTTACGGCTTCTGAAGAAGTCGAGTCATTTGAATTCGGTCGAGTCCTTGAAGGGTTCTTTACAGTGTATATTGCAAATCAGAAATAAATCGTGAGGCAATCCTTTGCACAACGTGAAATTTCGAAAATAATGCGTTTAGAATTTAAATTTCGCGCTGGCTACGGTATCTTAGATGTTCATGCAACAGAAGAATTTAGATTTCGCACTTCTTAGTATTTTAGATGTTCACGCAACATATCAAAAATTAGCGCCGAGCGCCGATTCCTCCAGCGCCGATTCGATATTACCATTTTTTTTCGACCTCTTTGGCGGACCATAACTCGGCTGGAACCCCCCCCTAGAGGCGCTTTTTTATTTCATAACTTTGTAGCGCTTTTTATAAGCTTCATTTTTGTATGGAATATGTTACGGTTGCTCGTGGCCAATCCAGTGAAAATTGGCCTCAAATGTCAGGAACCCGAAAAATTCGCATGTTTCACTATAGACATAATTTTCCAAATCGAATTTCTGACTTAATAAACGGAGTTGAGCTTTGAAAATTTGGGTTTGCAGAGTACTTTCAGTGTGCATTCGGAATATTTAGTGGATTTAGGATTTCTAGGAAAAAAATTTTTTTTCGACTTCTTTCGCGAGCCATAACTCGGCTGGAACCCCCCCTAGAGGCGGTTTTTTATTTCATAACTTTGTAGCGCTTTTTATATGCTTCATTTTGGTAGGGATGGCCAAAGCACGTTCGCGCGGCGCGGAATAGAAAATACAAAAACACAGCCAAAAAGTGGTCCAACATGGTTTTTGCAACTTCAAGCGCAAATGCTTTTTTGTGTTCCGTTATTGATAGGAGGATGTGATGTATTTATATGAAACAGAGTGTGAGCTATCGAATAAGATGCATATTGAATCATAATTCGGCCGTTAAAGAGCATTTTTCTCTCGAAAACTGAATTCGTCGTTTTTCAACGTCTATTTTCTGCTAAAAGGAGACTTGATTCAAATTTTGTTCAACCGGTTTTAAAATCACCGCAACTCGTTACCTATATAGCACCGCTTTTTTTCTTTCCGCACTTTGGCATGGTCCCCACAAATTTGATTCTTCCTTAACTACTGAAAATCGGCTTTTTCGTGGATTTTTTTCATGTTCCTCGTTCTTGTGAAAAAACAACAAATTCGGCGAAAGATGTTCAATCGGTTCCGTGTACAGTAGACTTCAGGCTTTCGACTGATATAAGAATTGGCTCTCTGCTGTTTGTCGTTAACCCCACAAACGGTGTTGAAGTTTCTGCAACCCTTAATTTTCGCCATTTCTGGCTTTTATTGTACCCAACAATTCCAACCATACTTTTTCCCATTAATTTAGCTGTGCAACGAATATTCACATCTTTCTAGTAGATTTTAAACAATCAAGTTGGTTGCACCTTCGTAACTCGCGCCATTGAAAATCAGCCACCGCTGGGACGGCGACCAAGTTATAAACACTAATTTACGCGATTTAACCCACGCGGCTGTTTTGAACCCGCATTTCTCCAATTCTTCATGAAATTAAGTACGGTTTTTTGCGTAAATAATCGCATCAGGTCATGCTTTGTCGTTTTAGCATAAATTTTTCCTTGTAGCGCCAGTTATTCAAATCTGTCGCCCATAAATAAAAATGGTACCAAGTGCGCCATACAAAAGTTCTTCGCAGACGAATGATTTTAGATCGCATTTTTCTAATTTTTCATGGAATCAAGTGCGGTTTTTTGCGTAAATTATCGCATCCGGTCATGTTATCGGCGGTTTTAGCATAATTGTTTTGCCGTAGCGTGAATTTTTGAAAACCATTGGCCATACCTAATTTTGGTATAGAACACGCTACGATTGCTCGTGGCGAATCCGGTGAAAATTGGCCTCAAATGTTGAGAACTCATAAAAATTTGGCCTTCCTCCAAATGAAGGAATTTTTCGGGTTTGTATAATGAAGCTTATAAAAAGCGCTACAAAGTTATGAAATAAAAAAGCGCCTCTAGGGGGGTTCCAGCCGAGTTATGGCCCGCGAAAGAGGTCGAAAAAAAATTTTTTTTCCTAGAAATCCTAAATCCACTAAATATTCCGAAGGCACACTGAAAGTACTCTGCAAACCCAAATTTTCAAAGCTCAACTCCGTTTATTAAGTCAGAAATTCGATTTGGAAAATTATGTCTATAGTGAAACATGCGAATTTTTCGGGTTCCTGACATTTGAGGCCAATTTTCACTGGATTGGCCACGAGCAATCGTAACATATTCTATACAAAAATGAAGCTTATAAAAAGCGCTACAAAGTTATGAAATAAAAAAGCGCCTCTAGGGGGGGTTCCAGCCGAGTTATGGTCCGCCAAAGAGGTCGAAAAAAATTTTTTTTCTTCCAAAACAAAATTGGACTGCAGATTCTTAAAGTACTCGAAAAGTTACGCAAAAACCCAAATTTTTATCTTCCAACTCCAGCTGGTAGCTTAGAAATTCGAGTTTGAAATTTTGGTCCCATAGTTAAGCGGGCCGATTTTCAGAAGGCTGTATCTCGGGATTGGAGCGTCAAATCCACTAATCCTTTGGGGCCGAAAGACAACTCATAAGTATGTATTAGTGTACCAACTTACAGCTCTCTGGGCCAAAGTTTCAATTTTGAGGTCTGAATACTGAGACTCGATCGGTTCAGAGACCGACTCTTAAGACTTGCTTTCGGCAAACCCTAATCCGCACTAGCGTGCCACTCCTACTTTTAGCTTTTAAGCTTTAGCTTTAGCTTATTGGTAAGTCAAAAGGTAGGTACATTAGCGGTTGAGGAGCGAAGCATTTATCATAATCAGCACGTATCCACTTATAAATGGCAACGCGTGGTGTCTGTCTGTCTGTCTGTTTGTTTGTACGGAACGTTCGTTTTTAAGCTTTAATAGCGATTTTTTCTGGTATTTTCGGCGATTTTCTCGATCTTTTCGCAATGAGAGGGTGACACAATTTTGGGACTGCTATTTAGAATCGGAATTCCGTTAATATCTAATTATTAAATTAATGATTTCTTTCAAATCAACTTTGGGCAGTTTCTGCGAAGCACCGCTGTGCGGCGCGCATGGCAGTTGGCGACGTGGATAACCCGTTCGGCAGGTGTATCAATGTATCATATTCAGTGTTGAGGCAGGGCAGCGTACAATTCAATGGTTTTTACCCAAGAGGTGAAGCACTGTTACCCACACGCTACCACAGCATTATACTTTTTGGGCCAGGGTCCCCTGTGGGGTATACTTGGCAGGCACAGTGGATCGCCTGGAGTATGCGAGGTTGCTCGCGCCGAAGATCCCCATCAACACCTCAGGCAACACTGAGCTGCAGAGTTCCTTTTGCTCCTACACGCCTTTTTCACTGAGCTGCAGAGTTCGTTTCGCTCCTACACGCCTTTTTTGAGGCTTCTGTGACTGGAGCTGATTCGATGGCGCTCGAGAGCACTGCAGAGCAACTGCAAGAACAAGACACATACAAGATTACACGCGCGTGGCAGTTGGCGACGTGGATAACCCGTTCGGCAGGTGTATCAATGTATCATATTCAGTGTTGAGGCAGGGCAGCGTACAATTCAATGGTTTTTACCCAAGAGGTGAAGCACTGTTACCCACACGCTACCACAGCATTATACTTTTTGGGCCAGGGTCCCCTGTGGGGTATACTTGGCAGGCACAGTGGATCGCCTGGAGTATGTGAGGTTGCTCGCGCCGAAGATCCCCATCAACACCTCAGGCAACACTGAGCTGCAGAGTTCGTTTTGCTCCTACACGCCTTTTTTGAGGCTTCTGTGACTGGAGCTGATTCGATGGCGCTCGAGAGCACTGCAGAGCAACTGCAAGAACAAGGACACGTACAAGATGAACAAGATGCCTCTGAGAATGCGATCTCAAGCATAAAGGAGAGAACACTGTACATCAATACAGCTAGAAGCAGCATCGATGGTCTGTCCATCGCCGCTGTTGCACAGTCTATTGGACTAGAAAACACTCCTGACCTGCACCCTCAGTTTCTTTACAGAGTGCGTAATGCACTGAAACTGAGCTATGCCAGCAAGGCAGCTAGAGACACTGTACTAGAGAAACAATTGTGCATCAATGAACAACTCTTTCAACCTGAACTGCCCTTTGAACTTTGCTCAACGAAAACACTGGTGCTCTGCCTGTATGGCATCCCAGTGTATGAGACTGAGGTCAACATAGCTGACTGCCTAAAGGAGAAGGGAGTCAAGCCTGCTGGAGAGTTTCGCTGGCTGACTTATCCCAACACAACGATTTGCACCACAGGCAGATCAGTGCAAGCAGAGGCCCCCAGAGAACTAGAAATACCAGGGTTCCCCTGGTATCAGTCAACAATGGTCAAAAGGAGAAAGATAAACAAACATCTGGTACTGGGGCATGCAATGGTGGTGCAAGAAGTGCTTGCAGAAGGGGCACGATAGCCAACACTGCCCACCTCCAGAGGCAGAGACCACTGACGATGTGGTCACAGTTGTGATCGATGAAGTCCCTGAACAAGAGGCCACAGAGTAGGTGGTGGAGCACACAGAAACTCAAAGGCTACCGAAAGGAAGCTACAGCAAAGTAGCTAGGAGTCCAGCAGTGACGCTGCCTCCAGAAAAGCAACAGCTTAAGGACCGTTTGCACACAGAGTATGGTGCCAATGTGACCATCTTCTTCACTAAGAAATTCGTCTTCTCCAACCACCATCCTTGCAAGTTTACTGTTGATGGAGAGACTTACAGCTCCACTGAACAGTACCTCTTTGTGCAAAAGGCTAGAAAGTGTGGCACCCAGAAAGTGGTTAGACAGATGAAAGAAACAGAAGCTGCAGCTGCTGTAAAGAGACTAGGGGAGCAGATTCGTTGGCCACACAACACTCAGCACTGGTACGAGTTTGCTGAAAAGCAGCTAGAGGAGGCCAATGAAACAAAGTATCAGCAGAATCCAGAACTGCGCCATCAGCTGTTCACGACCTGTGGTACCAGGCTTGTAGAAGCTTGCTCAGACCAGCTCTGGGGTAGCGGCTTTAGACTTGGAGACCCCAAGAACAACATTCCAGAACAGTGGACTGGTCTCAACGTTTTCGGTGACCTGCTCACTCACCTATGGAGGAGACTGATGACTGACTATCCAGCTGAGGCGAAAGCTGCTAGAGATGCTAAGAAAGGAGGCATGAAGCGAGGGCTTACAGAAGAAGATAGTAGTAGTTCTGTGTCTAAACTGTCAAAACACTAATGGAAGTGCTTACTGTGGCCACTCTTAATGTAGCTGGACTACGTAGGAACCCAAAAACATTTATAAGTGGATGTATCACATTACATACGCCTGTATCACAATCAACTTTCTTATGCGCGCGAAGCGCGCAATGGCGTCACTGCCTTCTTTACCAAAAGCTTTGTTTTCTCAAATCACTACCCCTGCAAGTTTGTTGTGGATGGAGAGACTTTCACTTCCACAGAGCAGTACCTCTTCGTCAAAAAGGCCAGGCATTGTGGCAAAAAGAAGACAGAGCAGCAGATGAAAGAAAACAATGATGCAGCCTCAGTAAAGAGGCTAGGTGAACAGATTCACTGGCCAGACACCACGCAGGAGTGGTACAAGTTCGCTGAACAGCAGCTGGAGGTAGCCAATGAGGCAAAGTTCAGGCAAAACTCAGAACTACGCCATCAACTTTTCTTGACATGTGGCACCAGACTGGTGGAAGCATGTGCAGACAAGTTGTGGGGAAGTGGCGACAGACTAGGAGACCCTAAAAACAACAACCATGATGAATGGACTGGACTCAATGTGTTCGGTCGGTACGCTACTATTAGGCGATGCCGATTAGGCGATGCCGATTAGGCTATTTTGCGGTACTATTAGGCGACGGTACTATTAGGCGACAGGAAATTTTTTATACAGGTCCGTACGTCAACGTACGTTATCAATAAAGCACAACAATATCAGTGTACAAAATATCGATTTAAATCTTAAAAATATCAACAAAAGCTGAATACAATTTCAAGGATTCATTTCAACATTGTGCGCTATACCGCGAATAAACTCCAACTCGTTTCCCGGTTGAAAGCCTTGCACCAACCGCAAAATGCGTTCATCAGCCTGTCTGCACTTGCGTCGTTTGCACGGTGGTTCGTGACCGGCAACTAGGCGTTCGTAATAGACGTCACGGGATTTCTGTACTTTTCGCAGAACATTGATGAAGCGCCAAATGGATGGATGAGCCGCGTCGAACTCACGCTGTAGAACTCTGTGAGCGGCCTCGGCAAAGTTGTTAGTACGATCGTCTGCGGCCAACGTGCGCTGGTGAACGCTCCACATTGCAACCGAAAAAATCGGTGGCCGATGACCATTGCCATGACGATTCGGCCGACCCATGTAGTGGTCTTCAAACCAATCCAGAACTGGTTGAAGCATGGGATAGTCGTTCTCGAGGTGGTCATCAAGGGCTCGAACGGCAGCTTCTAGATGTGGAATGGGGACAAATGCCAGAGCCAGAAAATTTCCCACATCCGATCATACGTTCTGCGAGTCTTGTTCGGCAGCAAAACGTAAATACACGGGTGCACACCATTCAGATGCTTAGCCATGATCACGTAAACTTGCTCAAAGAGCGGAGGAGTTATGCGAAAACTGCCGTCCACAAATAACTTTTGCGCTCAAGATAACATGGTCACATTTCCTAAATTTGTGGATACACACAGTACCTACTTTTATGCATTTTTGTGGTATGTGTACCTACCTCTACGTCCGAGCAACACTA
The DNA here is from genome assembly GCA_030248155.1 of Sabatieria punctata. Classification (NCBI taxonomy): domain Eukaryota; kingdom Metazoa; phylum Nematoda; class Chromadorea; order Araeolaimida; family Comesomatidae; genus Sabatieria; species Sabatieria punctata. The sequence continues at coordinate 61,113 of JASANB010000547.1, read as the reverse complement.
TGTATTGTATCCCATTAGTACTAGGGCCGCCTAAATGGTATTGGTTGCCTGTTAATTTTTTTGTCGCCTAATAGTACCATCGCCTAATCGGCATCGCCTAATAGTCCTGCTTCGGTGTTCGGTGACCTACTGACACATCTGCGAAGAAGACTCATGAGTGAATATCCAGCAGAATCTAAAGAAGCTAGAGAAGCAAAAAAAGGTGTAAAACGTGTGCTCAGTGCCTTTCTCAGTGATGATAGTGCAGATGTGACTGGTAAATTAGCTAAGCATTAGTTGTTTATCCAGTGTATAGGATTGCACAGATTAGTATACTGCCAATGCCAATGTAATACAGTTACCTACTTGATACTTGTTGATTAAAAAAAAAAATACCCAAAAACTTGAGCTATTCAATACCGCCGCTAGCACCCGATCCATGATGATTGTGGTGCAATATTCGCCATGCTATGCGAATGACGTGCATGGCAGTTGGTGTCCTCTTTGACGTCGTTTGGGTGTGAACTAAACGATTCGGTAGACGTACCGCATGACGGCCGCTGTGCTATTTTAGAATTGGAATTCCGTTTACGGTATTAATGATTTCGTTTTGGCCACTTTTAAATTTCGCGCTGACTTTGTGGCATGTAACTACAGCCATGTGAAGCATATGATTACGGTGTTCAGTTATTTGTTTGTGGGCCTACATTTTGTTTCAAATTTCGCGCTGACTTTGTGGCATGTAACTACAGCCATGTGAAGCATATGATTACGGTGTTCAGATATTTGTTTGTATGGGCCAGTACATAAATCGCCTGCTCGAAAAATCGATGCGGTACGGACAAGCGGTGTGATGTGGTACACAGTTTTGTTTCGTGAAATCGCCTAATCGCCTAATCTGCTGGAAACTTGAAAAACAACAAAAAATTGTGCAGCAAGAAAACGGAAAATTCAGTAAAGGGCCGTCCATAAATTTCGAAGTTCGGTGACGGGGTGGGGGGTTGGTGCAAAAACTTTGCCTAGCTTCGCATGGGGGTGCGGATACAAGATTTATATCCTGCGTAGCATGTACGCATGTATCACGATCAGCTTTTTTATAGCATGTATCACATTACATACGCCTGTATCACGATCAATTTCTTATGCGCGCGAAGCGCGCAATGGCGTCTAGTACTACGGAAAGGCAAATTAGTGCGGCGACTAGAGTTCAAGATTTCGGTTGGGTGTCGTCCTCAGGAGGGTTGGGCGGCGGTGGGTCAGCAGGCGTTGGTGGTTGCTGTGAGGGCGGTGTCGATTCAGTTGGTACACTGCTTTTCTTCTGCCTTTGCTTGCGGTGTCGGCCGTCCTTGTTCCGCGTTCTTTTATGAGCTTTCCGTTTCTCTCCGGGTTCCACCACCACCTGCTCCTCATCCCCTTTCTGTTCAGTTCCTTCTTTGTTGCCTCGCCGACGGGCTTTGTTAAGACGTTCCGAAGCTAAACACAAACAACAGTCAGCTGCACAGATAGATGACAAGATGTACCTGACTTTTTCTTGCGGTGGTGGTGGTGGTGTCGATGGGCGCGTCTCTGTCTATTCGACCATTGTCTGTCCGGAAACGGTGGCACTGATGAGTCCAAAGCTAGTTGATCTTGCTGAGATGCTGCTTGTTTGTTCCAGAAATAAAGGTAGTACAGTACGCCTGCGATCACGCACAATATCAACAGTGCTAACAAAATCAAACTCCAGTGCATACTGCCAATAAAACAACAACAATGATAGTTCTTTTGCACGCTCTCTTTTATTGTACACAGTAGAGCTTTTATGCTAAAAATAAATTAGCATGAAAAGCTCTACTGTTGACTATGCACTGTTTCTATGCCCCTTCCCTGGATTAGGTTACCATCATATATAGGCCAGGGGGTCTGGGGGGTTGGTTAACCCCCCAACTTCTGCTCGACAACCCAACGACCCCACCGACCCACCTGGAGCCGACCTTTGTTCCCGACCCCATCCACCAAAATGGCGGCGGCCTGCCAAGCCGGTAGGCCCATTTTTAGATTTTGACCACACCAACCCATTTTTCCGCTCCATGTATGGTAGCCTTACAATGTTTTTGTCCACTGACATACAGTGTTTGCCATAAAAAGACCGCCCGGCCTTTTTTCAATTTTTCCGAATTTCAAATGGCTACTATTCCGTCAATACTCAACCGAATAATAGGTTTTGGCACGATTATGATTATTTGTTAAAAGTTTGTTTTGACCAAGTCCTAGCCTGCTAACCTTCTGTAGTTATGAGTTAAGCCCTTTCCGAAATGAACTTACCCGGATTTTCAGACGTCAAATTTGAACGTATTATGTACATATCTCACGAATCCTTCATCGGATCTTTCATAAATGTAATATTTGCATGTAACCAATACCAATGTATATATGGACTTAAAACCCTGAAAAGGTCAGCTTTCTAGCGCAACTGGTTAAAACCTGGCGCATTTTTACTTTCAGTGAAGGTGAAAAATTGTGGCATTTTCAAAAATGCGGGTGTGATCCCCTGCTCAGAAAGCAGGGTTATACGAACTACAGTAGTAGGGTCGTGGATTAGAACTAAAGCAAAACAATGAACACCTAAATTAGGTCATACAGCCGTGCTTTATGTTCAGAGGGCACCACCCTCATTTTTGACAATTTAAGAGTCAGTCTCTGAACCGATCGAGTCTTGGTCCTTTGCCATATTCAGACCCCAAAAATGAAACTTTGGCGTGGAGGGCTCAAAGTTGGACGACTAATACGTATGGATAGGTTATATAACCACCGCAAAGGATATCCCGATTCGACGCTCCACGCTCGAGATACTGCCTTCTGAAAATCGGTCCGTTTAACTATGGGACCAAAATTTCAAAATCGAATTTCTAGCGCAATAATCAGTGTTGGGACTTAAAAATTGGGGGCATAGGGTAACTTTTAGAGTACTTTCAGAATCAACGGTCGAGTTCCATTTTCAATGAAAAAAATTTTTTCGACCCCCTTTGGAGCCCCCTAGCTCGTCTGGAACCCCCCCTACACCGTTTTTTTATTTCAGAATATTGTAGCGCTATCAATTCCCTACAGTTTGGTATAAGGCACATTGGCTGACCCGTGGAAGAAAGTGGTGAAATACGGCTTCAAAGTTGAAAAATCCACAAATTTTTAGTTTTCGTACTGCACCAAAATTTCCTGCTGGAGTTTCTAGCGCAATAATCAGTGTTGGGACTTAAAAATTGGGGGTTTAGGGTAACTTTTAGAGTACTTTCAGAATCAACGGTCGAATTCCATTTTCAATGAAAAAATTTTTTTCGACCCCATTTGGAGCCCCCTAGCTCGTCTGGAACCCCCCTACACCGTTTTTTTTATTTCAGAATATTGTAGCGCTATCAATTCCCTACAGTTTGGTATAAGCCACATTGGCTGACCCGCGGAAGAAAGTGGTGAAATATGGCTTCAAAGTTGAAAAATCCTCAAATTTTTAGTTTTGGTACTGCACCAAAATTTCCTGCTGGAGTTTCTAGCGCACTAATCAGTGTTGGGACTTAAAAATTGGGGGTTTAGGGTAACGTTTAGAGTACTTTCAGAATCAACGGTCGAATTCCATTTTCAATGAAAAAAAATTTTTTCGACCCCCTTTGGAGCCCCCTAGCTCGTCTGGAACCCCCTACACCGTTTTTTTTATTTCAGAATATTGTAGCGCTATCAATTCCCTACAGTTTGGTATAAGCCGCATTGGCTGAACCTTGGAAGAAAGTGGTGAAATATGGCTTCAAATTTGAAAAATCCTCAAATTTTTAGTTACTAAAACCAAAACTAAAAAGTTGAGGATTTTTCAAATTTGAAGCCATATTTCACCACTTTCTTCCACGGGTCAGAAAATGTGGCTTATACCAAACTGTAGGGAATTGATAGCGCTACAATATTCTGAAATAAAAAAAACGGTGTAGGGGGGTTCCAGACGAGCTAGGGGGCTCCAAAGGGGGTCGAAAAAATTTTTTTTAATTGAAAATGGAATTCGACAGTTGATTCTGAAAGTACTCTAAAAGTTACCCTAAACCCCCAATTTTTAAGTCCCAATACTGATTAGTGCGCTAGAAATTCGATTTTGAAATTTTGGTCCCATAGTTAAGCGGACCGATTTTCAGAAGGCCGTATCTCGAGCGTGGAGCGTCGAATCGGGATATCCTTTGCGGTGGTTATATAACCTATCCATACGTATTAGTCCTCCAACTTTGAGCCCTCCACGCCAAAGTTTCATTTTTAGGTCTGAATACTGAAACTCGATTGGCCCAGAGACTGACTCTTAATTTTTCTCGTTTACTGGAAGTAAAAATCCGCCAGATTTAACCAGTTGTGCTAGAAAGCTGATCCATTCAGGATTTTTAAGTTCATGTATAGATTGGTTAACTTGCAAAATTTGGGAAAGATCCGATGAAGGATTGGTGAGATATGTACATACATTTACGTATGTTCAAATTTGATGTCTGAAAATCCGGGTCAGTTCATTTCAGAAGGCATAACTCAAGGCCACAGAAGGTTAGCAGAGTAGGCTAGGACTTGGCCAAAACAAACTGTACACAAATAGTTGCAATCGTCGCACTAAAACCTTTTATTCGGTTGAAAATTGACGGAATGGCGGCCATTTGAAATTATTCAAAATACTTATGAAAGAAAGGCCAGTCGGTCTTTTTTACGGCAAACACTGTATCTTTCAGTCATCAAACTGTCTTCATTTTACCGTATGTCCTTTAATAGACATTTTTCGAGAAAGTCAGCTTTAAGAAGAGAGGTGGTAAGAATGGTCATCTCACGGATCTGGCTGATATTAAAATATGTTAAAGTAGAGCTCAAGCGACGACAAACGTTGCATGCCCGGTCACCAGCAACCGGATCTACACCCCTGAAATTCGGGTCGGGCATGGATTTTTGGTGTCATTTTCAGGTGTCTGACACCTTCCATTTTAACGATCACTTTCACCTTCATTCGTTTCTTAAGCTAGGATCGCGACTCGCATATGGTTCTGTAGCTGTTCCAGTGACCCTTCATCTTCTGGTACTCCGTTTCCAGCTAGCAGGGATTCACCAAAAAATAAGAAATTGAATAAAAACTGTCACTCCATTTTTTAGCTTAATGTGTGAAAAAATTTAGGCACAGTTGGCCAAACAAAATTAGCACACTACGTAAAAGTGTGCTGTTTATGAGAAGAGGGTGTTTTGGCCTCTCAAAGGTGTTTGAAAAATTTTCCGAAATGCTTATTGGTTAATATGCCTTCCGATGCAGTTTTGTGTGCTGAGTTCGAAAATGCATTCGGTTTAGCTAGAGTCACTCTGGGTCGGGAGAAATCTGTATCCAAAGTCGTGACCGACAGTATTTCGGGTGGCACTGCTCATTAGCAATAGCATAAACCGTGGTAGCAACCAGTTTTTCAGTGTCTAGTTTTTGCTGCTGGTTCCGAAAATATCAATATTTTTGCTCTACGTTGCCTAGTTTTGAAGATATGACCCTTTATTTTAATGACTGGCGAAGAAAACGGCTGCACTTGTTTTAAAAATCCTGCTCCGTTGATGTATTGACAGACTGTTGTATTGGCAAGAATACGTAACAATTTTACAACCCTACATACAATCTCATAAAGGTACAAACAGTTTCAAGTTAAATAAATAAAATACTACTAACCTGATCAAATTTGATCCATTACTGTTAAAATAAGTCTAATAACTGAGTGACACATTCAAAATAGTTGTATTGCATTAGGCACGTGCATTGCTGGATGACTATGTATTACGTACGTTGGACGAATCAACCGACAACTCTGAGCAAAAGTCGGGCGTAGTCGCCACTGCAGTCTTCCCGGATTGCCTTAGCTAACGTTTTCTTATATCGACGCTGGTACTCTTCTTTTATCTGCGCTAAGTCTATCTAAAACTTCACTGAGCATATCTGAGTAAATCGGAGCGACTCTGGTTGCCTCAGATCTGGAAACAATCAGACGGATAAGCGAGTCGTCGTCGGTGCCAGCTCCTCGCATACTTTCGTAAATTTTCTCTGCGAAGAAGGCTTGGGGGTTCTTGACAATCCTCACTGAAACGTTGCGCATAGAGGTTGTTGTACGTTAGAACGTATACAGTTTCATCACCTATCGCAAGCAATCCGTCGCGAATGTCATTGGAGAATTCCTTGCGAATGTCGGTTTCGATGTCTCGTTCCGTCCTTTTGCGATAGCTCTCAAAGGTGGCTCTGAGCTGAGGCCAACTGCGCAGACATAAGATGTAATTGAAAATTTCCTCATCAGTGCCCAATTTTTCCACTCCAGCCTGTCGAAAGCCAATTTACATGCAAAACCGCGAGTACAATCTACGACCCGATTTACAGCTTGCAATTTGGCAGCGTCTTTGTCAGCCAATTTTACGTCCACATCTGTGCTGTCTTCTCGATTGGCAGTGACAAGTGCTTTGAGAAATTTTCCAAATTCTCCACTGGTTTCGTCGCTTAGATCCTTCTCCAGACTTCTCCGAAATTCCTGGTAATACGCTTCTTTGATTAGCTCGAGTTCCTGCAACTCTCCTTATAACGACTAGGTCGCTGACAACCAAAAACCTCACTGAATTGCTTTTGGAGCAGAGAATATCGATCAGACAGCTTTCGTCTGTCCCTGTGCCCTAAAAGCCGTACAATATGCACAGCACAAAGAATAGTGGGCTAATCACAGAGCGGTCATGCGTGCGACTGTTGGTTAGAAGAAGTATGTACAATCAAGAATTGTGCAATGTATGCACAGGTTTGTATGCAAAAGAGGATAATTCAGAAAAAAGGAAGTAGACTAAAAACAGTGACTTCTACAGGATTTTGCAAATGGCGGCTTCATTGGGCCAGAATGAAAAAAATTGGAAAATTAGCCTTTAAACACCCGTATTCAACACAACATACCAAGTATTCTGGACTAAAGAAATTAACGGTTTTAATAGTGCCCGACCAGGCAGGGCAACAAAATATTGAAAAATTAGCCTTTAAAATCATTGAAAAAGGCAGTCGGAGATCTGAGAACATAGAATATACCGGAGAGTGCTGCATTGGGTACCCGGGTACACTAACCAGCATTTTCCGTAGCAAAAATGAGATCCAGTTAAGTGTACCGGGTAGTTAGCCAAATCACGTTGAACTGCATATTTCCGCGATTTCTGAACAAAAATACAATTTTGAAATGCAGATTGCTATTTCTGCCATATGACTGGTTGGCCAAAGCTTTCATTCTAGTAGTGTAGTTTCTCTAACTAACTGTGATTGCAAATTCACAAAACATATGTAAACCTGCTTTAAAACTACCGTAATGTGGGAAATTTTGGACAACCGTGACATAAAACCTGTTTCCAAATAGTGTACCCCAGGTACACAACCCGGCACTAAGTGCCACAATTAGTGTACCTCGGTACGCTGTCTGGAGGCGTACCCTATGCAGCACTTTCCGGTACAGTAATCGTACGTAATCTATTGGCTTCTTGTATTTCTGATCGGTTTTTTCTTGCTAACTGTGCCTCCGCCGGAAAGGGGGATGCACACTTTATATCTGGATACGCTACTGCTACAAAGCTATCGTGCTAAATACTTACCAGACCAGCCTTCAAATACATAAAAAGTGGAGTATGCAAATAAACGCTTAGACAATTAGGAATATTGTGGTAACGTCGCTTACAACGACTGCTTTTCTTATGCAATGGGCGTCGTAGAGGTGACTAGGGCACATTAAAGCCAACGCTGCGTCAAGGAAATGTCCACCTAACTCGTCTTCTAGGTCACTTATCAGATCCTGCAACAGCTGCGCATAGCAACAATAAAACGCATTACACACTACCCTGCCAAACATGGTTTTATATTTCTTCTTGATTTCTTGTCTTTGCCAGTTAGTGTGTCCGCCGACCACCTCGATGACAATTTTTTCGTCCGTCCCTGAAGCACATTTAATTCAGACTGAATCATGTACGCAATTTATGGGCGTACCCAAGCCCTTGAAGGCTTTCCGTAGGCGCTGCGACGCTTTCTCGGAATCGAAGTCGGCATTATTAGGACCTTTGACTGTTCCCTAAATTCAAGAGACAGTGGTGGGTGAGCGCGGAGAAGCGGTGTCACCTGGTTGCGAAACAAATGTAGTAAGGCCATAGTAGATGGACGACAACATACAGCTCGCAGCGTTTATTACGGCCAGCGAGCGCCACAAGCTTTTCACCTGTGCATGTGTTGGCTCGGCTACCCTCATGTCTGACTAATTAACGGCTTCTGCTGACAGCCTAATGCTCCTGCGAGCTACTTAGTCTTAGGCTTACCTCCAGATCGCTCGGCGCATAGCTGGCAACCGCCGCCGGCGCACGTTTCGGACGCTCCCCAGGCTTCGGTTTGGCCGGGCTGCGATTCTGGGTGGCCTTACGACTCATCGGTGGTTAAAGAGCGAGCGAATTTTGAAGCCTAAAATGGCAGAGTGCCTGGTGTGTGCGTGTGCGTGTACGGCAGCCATGGCTACCAGAAAGCGGCCCGTTTCCAGGCTATATTAGGGCTGCCTCGCCACTCGCAGTTCGCAATGCAATTGATGTTTTGAAGGCGTCTAATATACCGCTATGCGCATCCCTTAGCAACGGCGACACCCTGATTAGAAGCTTTTGCATGGCCATTGCAATTAGGAGTAATTCTTCTTGTTAGGAACACTTTGCTAATATTGCAAACACCACACAGCGCGAGGACAATGTATGAGAACGTTTTGTTTCAGTCACACTGCGTTTCGCTAGTCGACTCTTCGAGTGCGATGCACTGACCGTAGCTGTACTCGTAGCCCGTGCAACAGCATTTACACACGTTGCCAACTCTGAAATTGTCTAATTTTTGTTCATGTTGCACATACAAAATCGTTTCAAAATTTGAAGCTTTCCTCTGACTTTCTCAGACAAAGACAAACGCGGCGCGCTCTCAGCACAGGTGGGTTTATATAAATATATGCGCCGCAACATGGAGAGGTTTTAAACCACCAAACTTACGAAAACCATTTTACAGACATCTGTATTCTTCAATACATACCTACCTTTTACAGTTAACATTGGGCCTTGTGGTGCCAAGAATCTGACACATGAGCGGTTTGACGTATTCGAATGCTTTCCCCGAGTGTAGTTTGTCCAGTTCGGCATCAACGTACGGCTGGTAGTAGCAACTATCCTCAGGTTCAAGCACTTCGGGATATAGTTCTCTCAATTTCGTCAGAAGTTCTTCATCCATGGGTTCAGTTTCGCAAGGCGATGACTGATCGCCACATGTTTCGCTGATAAATGTTTGTGTCAAAAAGCTGCGTGCTTTTCTGAAAATTACAGTTTGCTGTCTACATACAGTACGTAAATAATGCCAGACCTGCAGCATTTGGCCTTGCGGCCGCACAATCCACATTCCTTAGCCGGTACTTTGCGATAGAGCGGGTGCGTCCGGTATCCGCCTTTCTGCAGGTGGTCGAAACCGATCTTTACTATACTCCGGAAAGGAATCTGTAAGTTGGAGTGGCTGCCTACGTATGTAGTTTGATTGACATCAACTTACCTTGCAACCTTTATCTCGAGCATCAGCCAAAAAGTCGGCGATAACCTGCCTCAGGTCATTGTGTGGCCAACCGCAAGTTGTCCAGTTGCTGTACATGTGCGGCTCGTCGTCACATCGAACACTAAATAGACGACTTTTGATGCCCTTTAGCAACTTTTCCAGCGAACGCTTGTTCCGGCTGCCATTCGACGCGCTCGCTGATGTCGCTACTAAACACATCGTTTTTCAAACTGTGAATTTTTAAAGATGACAACCCGCTTCCTGACAGACCTACGGCACGGCATGCGTAACGTACTTAGTGGCACAAAAAAAAAAAAAAAAACATCCCCTCTTTTTTCTCCCCCCCACCCCCCGTTTCTTCCTCCTCCTTTCCTTCCCCCATTACCAAAAAAAAATAAACAGCTTGTTTAAAAAATTTTCAAATAAATTAAAAAAATACACACCCACACACTTTTTTTACCCCAAAACAAAGAAAGAGAGCGGGCCACCCACAATATTTTTTTTCGGTAATACAAGGAGTACAGTCCTGAAACTTGCCGGAATGATTGGTGTTGCTATTGGGCATAACATACTAAGCGGGCAGCCCTGTAGCTCAAAGGGCACTAAAATGGGGGAATTTCAAAAACATGAGTGAAAATCCCATAGTTAAGAAATCTGCACCTTCTAGAATCAAAGCAATGAATCTGTTGTTAATCAACATATATTGTAGAATGAAGTTCGACAAATAAATTAACATGATATTTAAGCTTTTTTTCCACCCCATGTTACCCCCCCCCGGGGGTTTTTTGAAAATTGAAAATCTTTAGAATCGTCATTTTGCCTGTTTTACGAAGAAAAGTCATATTTAGTCATGTTTTTGAAATTCCCCCATTTTAGTGACCTTTGAGCTACATGGCTTCCCGCTTAGTATGTTATGCCCAATAGCAACACCAATCATTCCTGAAAGGGTCAGGACTGTACTCCTTGTATTACCGAAAAAAATTAAATTTGCGTGGACCACCCTCATTCCTAGTTGGGCCCTGTTGTCGGCTTTGGCCCCCCCTTGCAGAATATTTAGCCACCATGTTGTTAATTTTTGTTGAAAATTTGAGCCAAATCGATAAAGAAGTGACTGAGAACGAAACGTTGGAGTGAAGGCCGAAAAAGCGATGGGACATTTTTTTAATCTATACTGTATATGGTCAGCGACCATACGTCAGTAAACTCAGTATTAGTGTCTGACTGTTTTACTATCATCACAGCTACCAATGGATGAAAAGACTAAAACAAATCTTTTGGAAGCTGAGGTCTCCGGTTTATGTATTGAAAGATTGTGATTGTTTATTGTGAGTGTTTTGTGTATCGAGTTGCTGTGCGTGTGTTGCGTGTTTGCATTGACTAGTCACAGTAGCGTACCCAGGGGGTGTAGGATGGGTACACCCCAATTGGAGTGGAGGAAGGAAGGAAGGAAAAATTAGATAAATGAATTGACCTACAGTACACCTATCAATTTATATCCAGAATGCGTTTTAAAAGGGTTTTTGGCATTCCAGCTTTACCTTTCTTCAGCAAGAGCAACAGACTCACCGACCACACTAACCTTATGTTCGCCAGATACTTGTCTCGGCGTAGAAAGTCTCCCCGAAAGCGAAGAAAGAAGAAACTCTTAGTTTGTGTTCGAAGAAGTAGGGGAAGAAAGAAGTGGAGAAAGGAGAAGCGAAGAAAGATGAAGTGAATGAAAGTGGAAGCGGGGGATGCTCGTGGTAAGAATAAAGAGAAGAAAGACGTGAAGAAAAATGTGAAGAAAGAGGAGAAGATAGGAGAGAAGAGGAAAGATTAAAGAGAAAGATGAGGGCAAAGTCGAACCGAAGGAAGATGGAAGAGAAAGAGGAAGAAGACAAAAGATAATGATGAATAGAAGGAAGAGCACGATGAGAAGGAAGCTGATGAGAAATAGAATCATGCAAAGAAGGAGGATGATGAGAAATAGATTGATGAGAAGAAAGAGGATGATGAAGAGGAGCATGGTAAAGAGGAAGTCTAAGATGAAGAGAAGGAGAGTGAGGAGGAGAAGAAGATAGAGGAGAAAGAGGATCCGTTTGAGTTCGCTGGAAACGAGTTGGAAAGCCGGTTTTACCAATCACAAGACAAGAGGTGAAAGCAAAGGCAACAGCAAGAAAGAGAGTGAGTCGACAAGGTGTCAGAGCCGAGCGAATTACCGGAGATGAAGAATCAGAGCAGAAGGGAGAGGCAGCTGAAGTCTACAATTCGTGTCCAACGGCCGTCAAGCACAGAAGAGGCCCACTCGACATGCGTTAGGGAGAGTGATGATAAATTGTGATTGTTTAGTGTGAGTATTTTGTGTGTTTGCATTGACTAAATCATAAAGTTCCTGTTTCAGTATGAAGGACGGTGTTTGGTAAATAAATATACGCTAAGAGAATCAACGGAATAGCGTTGTACGTATGACGTCTGTAGACAACGTATACGTTCAACCTACTAGAATCAATCAATCTGTCTGGTCCACAACACAAACAGTTAAAAAAGACATTTACAGTAGTCGGCAGAAACATCTAGCGTATCTAATTAGCACAAAAACTGAAAAGTTCTCTACTTACAGCATAAAATACCGATGACGATTATAGCTTTCATGGTTGTTGCTTCGGCACGATTGAGTGGAGAAAGAACAAAGTTTGCTCGTAGGCTGATAAGAGGTGCGTGTGATTGAGTGCTCAGCAAACATGTACTGCACATGATAGCTAGTGTGTGAACAGACCCGTCAGCAAAACAATATCATCAGAATATGACTTGTCTCTCTCTCTCTCTCTCTCTCTCCTCAATCGAGATAACTTTACTCGTTGCCAATCAATGACGTCTAGACGCTACGAAATCACGAAAGTGATCTACTTCAAACTTTGGCTTTGAGATCTTCTCGATTTCTGGTGCAGGACAAGTGTCAAACTCTTCTTCATCACGCTCACACTCTGGATCGCGTGGGAAACTGTCATCAGGCACGCAAAAACCGTCAGCGTTTGGTCGGAAGCTGTAGCAGCAGCACCGACACGACTGGCCATCTGGACTACTGAAAACTTTAACCTTACGCTAATTGGCTTCCAGTCGTGTAGCTTCAACTGTATCGTTAATCTACGTTTGGGCAAAATTTATGACTCACGGCAGGCAGTTTAGCTTTGGTGTGAGGGTTCCAAAAATGCTGCAGAAAACTCGTTTTAGTAGACTGCCATATTTGGAGGTCATCTTCTTCTTCAACGCTTCCAACCGGATAAAGCTGTTCATATCACATTTGTCGGCAAGATCAACCGGAGACTGACCAAGCGCTTTGCCAAACTTCTTCTTGTACTCTTTGGCAGTCAGTGGCTTGAGAATGCATGGCATGGCCCTAGCATCTTCCGTACCACAGGACGCGCCGTCGAGAGCTTGCTCGAAAAAGTTTTCTGCTCCACTACAAAATTGCCATCTTTCACGTTAGTCAAGGCAGAATTTATAGTACTTGCAACATCTCATCTTTATTGGACACCCGCCACAAGGAGTATCAGGCGAGAGATGGTTGACTCGCCTGCGCAGGGTTTTCTGCAAAAGTCCCATTAACTGACTGCTCACCACCCTCTCCACCAGCTTCCGAACACCGCCGAATGGAACCTTAAAGCACGAACAAAGTTTGGTACCGCCCGTCAACAGCTGCCATGTACTAGTACTTACTTGGCAATCTTGAGTTTTCAGATCGTCGAACATGTCAGTGATTTCTGATTTTACTTTCCTTCCGATAGGCAGATAACAGCCGGTATAATTTGACCAACGGCATTCTGGGGATCCAAAGTTCGGGACGCAGGTGTACGGTATCAACGAGTCGTAGTCTGTGTCATCGGTAGCTAATGCTAAGCTGACTAAAGTATTTTCGGTTAGAAATTCGATAGTATTACCCAGAATTATCACGCAATTACCGATTGATAATAGTAGAACGGATCTCATGTCACCTGGCACTTAAAACTAAGGTGTAACAACAAAGTTGGCGATGTAAATAGTTGTTACGTTTTTCGCAGAAGAGCCTAAGGGACAGCAATAGTCCGTTTCGGAGGTGTCACTTAAAAACACCCCCGCTCAGTTGCCTTCCCGGGCTCCCAACCGAGCAATCGTGTCACTTTCGATTTTCAATTCGCTTAATTGCGTCTAGAATAGGCAAACCTCACGAGAGTACTTTTTAGTACTACAGTAGGTAGACCTAATTTGGGTCAGTCTCCAGAAAAGCAGCCAAAAACCTTAGAAATAGGTAAAAATCGATCCGGATTTTTGTAGAACTGTACAGTGGGATGACTTTTACTTATTCTCTGCAAGTCTCGCCGTTCTACGTTACATTTATGCGCCTAAAAATGGTTAATTTTTAAGATACATTTTGCGAGAAAGTCAGCTTAGATGCCCAAGAGACGAGGCAAGTAGGCCGATCTCACAGATCTAGCTGACATTAAAATATTTTAAAATAAAGCTCAATCGAAAACAAACGATGCATGCCCGCCCACCACACCAGCAACCCCCCGGAACCGGAGCCACACCCCCTCAAAGTTGGGTCGGCAGGGATTTCTGGTGTCTGACACTCTCCATTCAAACGATCACCATTCACTCGTTTCTTAAGCTAAGATCATATGTTTTGTAGCTGTTCCAATGGTCTTGGTACTCCCATTTCCAGATCGTTAGCAGCTGTAGCGAGATATTCAGCGAAAACTACAAAATTGCCTGAAAATGGCACTTCATTTTTTTCGAAAAATCTTTATACCTTTTTGTGCAAAAGGACCTGTCAAGCTAATGTTTTTAACGAAAGTTAAGCATGAGGGGGCCAAACAAAATGAGCACATAAAGTGTGCTGTTTAGGGGAGAGGGTGTTTTGGCCTCTCAAAGGTGTTCAAACATTTTTTCTCGCAAAGCTTAGTGGTTGGTAAACTATTCGTTGCAGTGTTGTGTGTTGAGTTCGAAAATGCATTCGGTTTAGCTAGACTCGCTCTGGGTCGGGACAAATCTGAATACAAAGTCGTGACTGACAGTATTTCTCGGGTGGCACTACTCATTAGCATGACCATAAACCGTGGAAAAAAGCAGTTTTTTAGTAGTTTTGCTGCTGATTCCGAAAATAACCATATTTTTAACTCAGCGTGTCAAAATAGGTCGGGTACACTATTGATTGGCAAAAATTCTCTTCAGAAATGCATGAATGCCGAACATTTATTTCAGGATTACAGTTTGTCACAGCAAGTTTCTTAATGAAACTTCAGAGGTCCACAACTTGCGACTGGATATTGCTAAAATGTTAGACAAGAGTCGTACGAATTTGCAAAATGGACAGATAGTGTTGCTTCAGTTATTTCAGTTTAAAATGCCCTACCCTATCGAAACTTGTGTTTTGTTTTTTGTTTGTTGTACTGTGTGCGCCCCAAAACCTACTTTGCATACCAATAGCTAACATTTTAATGTAATAATAAAATTTTATTTAAAAAAAGTCGAATCCTTGAAGGGTTAAATACAGTGCATATTGCGAATGAGAAATGGTCCTGAGACGATCATTTATACAACGACAAATTAAGAAAAGAATGATATTAGAATTTAAATTTCGCGGGCTACAGTATCTTAGATGTTCAGGCAACAAATAAAAATTTTGCGCCACTTCGCGCTTTGCTTTGCGCCGAATCGATATTAGGTAATATGGATTCGGATCCCCGGACCCCCGGACCCCCACCGAATTCGGACCGCCAGCCTGGTACGGAAACAACGGTTTGTGGATTCGGAACCCCACACCGGGACCGTAGTTTAAAATTCACGCCGTTTTATTTGCAAATTTCGGGGCACATTTGTTGGACACCTCGGTTTCGGTACGCAGACCATTCCCCCCATCCGCCGACCACCATAACTTTAGGCCTCAGTTTCAAGCTGATGCTTAGGTTCAGGCTTAGCTGGATGCAGGTTCAGAGTTAGGATCACCGTTTAGGGTAAAATTTAATAAGGCAGTTTGTCTTGCCAAGTGGGATTGAGCCGGCAATCGGTTTCTTTAAGCTCTGATTTTATAAATTACTGTAACGCGGTAAATTCGTTCGTTTAATCATCATGTAATGACTTTGTGTAACGTATTTCCCAGCAAACTGCACGTCATAGAAATAAATTAAGCATCAGCTAAACGATTGTCAAGAATGCTTGACTTGGTGGTGAGTAAAAAAGCTGCGTAACAGTTAAAGCGGAAGGTCAACATTGAGCATTGACAGTGAACAGAGAAACTTGCACAAAAATAGAGTCCAACAAAGTATTCCTCAGATAAAAATAATTAAAATATAATGAAAAATGACATACGGCAGGTAGGTGAGCAAAAAACTGACTTCTTCACACTGTCGCTGAGCTCCACTGAAAGTACATCAAATCTGAATAAGACTTGTGCTAGAAATCTTTGCTAGCGAAGGAGCTACTACTGTATATATGAATGTAAAACTCATCATAGTCAGGGTCGTGGCAATCTGTTGATCCAAAATCCCCTGACATGCCCCCGATTTTGCCTGCCCAACCAGATGCGAGGAAATTGCGTTTGAAAGGCAGTCTGAGCATACAACTAACAGTTTTAGTAGTTTGAAGAGGTTTGGTTGGGCCGCCCAACCAGGGCTATAATTTTCTAATAAATCAACCTTCAAAAACGCGGTTGAAAGGCATTCTGACCACAGAACTAACAGGTTTAGTAGTTTGAAGAGGTTGGTTGGTTGGGCCGTCCAACCAGGGCGAGAAAATTTTTGAAAAATTACCCTTCTAAAACGCACTGATGGACTGAATTACGTACATGCGCTTTCATTGCTGCTTCTACAACCTACTGAATGCATGTTTTTATGTAGTGACGCACCGCAATTTCCGCTGATAAGTCCCAAAATCCCATGACAAATTCTAAATCCCCTGACCGAATCCGAACCCTGATAGTATTGGGGGAATTGAAATGCCGTTGTTGAGCACATTAACCGAGACTACATTGTATTGTATCTCTTTCGCTCGAAAGGAGCATCACATTGGTTCCACAGTACAGTAGTATATTCGTACGCGCTACTGTTGCTAAGTAAACTATAATTATAATTTTAATTATACTTTTTAGAAATTTACTAATACAAGTAAAGTTTTAAGTTATAACTTATAGTTTGAATTATATTAAAAGTGAATTTTTGCCTTAAGTAAATTATAAGTATAATTTCAATTAATTTTTTAGAAATTTACTAATACAAGTAAATTATAATTAAATTATATTTCAAATTAATTTACTTAGAAACAGTAGTACGCGCGCATGTAGGTAGACCAATAACAACAAAGTATTTAAAAAGATTTATCATACTTAGGTACGCTACACAAGGAAATATGTAATCACACCATACTTCAATATCGAATCAAGTATAAAGTGCCCGAACAGAGTTGCGTCAGTACTCCAATCTACCAGAGAGAATTTGCGACCAGACGCACTAGCACAGATCATACACTAAAATAGGAGAAATAAAGTGAAAATTGGCACCGGAAGAACAGCAGAGATCATACACTAAAATAGAAGAAATAAAGTGAAAATTGATACCGGAAGAACAGCAGAGATCATACACTAAAATAGAAGAAATAAAGTAAAAATTGATACCGGAAAAAACTTGAATTGCAGCTTAAAACTGAGGCCTAAAGTTAGGGTGCTCGGTGGATGGGGGGAATGAATGGTCCGCGTACCGAGGTGTCAAAATGTGCCCCAAAATTTTCCAAATAAAATTTCGTGAATTTTAAACTACGGCCTATGTGGGGTTCCGAATCTTAAGAACAATTTTTCCGTACCAGGCTGGGGGTCCGAATTCGGTGGGGGTCCGGGGGTCCGGGGGTCCGAATCCATATTACCCGATATTACCTTTTGTTTCGTTTGTTTTTCAGTCAGTAGTGTTGCCAGGTTGGTTTTTGCGTTTGGGGGAGAAATTTCGTTTGGGGATTGGGGGAATAATTTGGGGGATTTTTGCAAAATCTGGGGGAATTCTTGGGGAAATTTTGAGGTCAACAGTTTTCTAGTATTTTTAAGTTTTCTCACAGTCAGTCAGTCTGCCATTTTTTCGACTGTAAGTAAGTGCACATTATACACTGTTAGGCACTTATTAATATTTTTGTTACTAACATGTTTTGAGTGCCGTTATTTATCAATCGAAGGTCATTAGCCATCAAAAATCGAAACCATGGAGCGCTAAAAAATTAGCATGTCTACAATGTATGTTTAAGTAGGTAAGAACATTCTCGTTCATCTGCACGAGATATATGTAGCGTGAAAATGCATAGGCAACATGTGTAATATCTTGCTTTATTTTGTGATACAACGACATACTTCTGCATGCAGTGCTATTTAGGTATATTGGATTGTCGGGCTTTTTTAACTGTACCAATCAATTTATAATCTATAGTATACAAGTACTAGCAAACTGTTTATTTGTTTAGATTCACTTTAAAAATCTAAGAGGACTTGTTCTGTCTAAAATTTGGATATGTATAAATTTCCTTTAAAATTGTGATGAAAAGTGGTATTCTTGAGAAAAAATTCTGAATATTCTACACACTTTGAAAACCAATTTTCAAACGATAATGTAAAATTTCTCACCAGTGTTCGGTCACACCCAACTTTTTGCTTGAGATTGCTATCTGAATTTTTGAGTGTCTCAAACGCTTGAAATTAAAATTATAGAAAATCAATACTATTTATGCCATTATTTGCAAGAACAATCTTTTTACTAGGGTTTAAGGATTGCGGCACACGTAATTTGGGAATATCCACCATCCCCTCAGACGAAATGTCAGCCCGCCCGCTCCTACGTACCGCATAGCACTATGTACGTACGTACGTACAATGTGTTATAGATTACTGATAGAAAAAGAATGAGCAGAAGAGCGATTCTAAATGAAAAGCGTAGAAAGAAAGGCGAGCTGACAAACAGCGAAGGGGATCTGCCTTTGTGTCAGTTGCATAGACCGGGACGCAGTTCGGTGCGGACTTCTGTGCTACTTGGAAAACCGGCCGGAATGTATCCTGTTTCCCTGCCCTCCTACTTGAAGTTTCTTCCGGCCGAATTAGAAAGACACCAACCAGATTACCAGGCTGGCAAGTGTTTGTGAATATTGCAATTCCCGTTAATGTACGCTCTACTTCAGTCAAACAGGCGTTTGAGGAGAAGGACAACGAGGACGACAGCAACGATGAGTTGACAGCGAGTCATGTGCTTTTCGATAACAAATTCTATCTTGATCGGGCGCCGGACTGGGCCGTCGATGCTCTGATCAACAACCACTCACTCTGCAGAGTGCCGGAGCTGCGCACTGATCTGCAACGACAGAATTGGCAGCAGACCAAAGCTCGCAATCAAAAGGAGCGCGGTTAGTCTTGGATTTGAGTTTAGCCCAATTAGGCTACGCACAATTACGTAATCAATGGCATGAGAGGGGAGGGGGTTCGCCAAAAGATTACTAATCATTACGGTCGGGGAGGGGGTTTCCGACTTCATTACGTAATTTTTTAAAGTGCAGAAATCATTGAAGTGGCCATAATTATAATTGTTTTGACGTACAGTACATGTACTGTACATGTAGTCTCGATTTTTAGCAATTGGGCTTACATTTTCTCAATTTCACTTAGATGATCGTTTGGATTAGATAAGGTAGCTAGCGTTTAAGTCACGGCTTTCCAATCTTTCAGATGCTAAATAAATGGCAACAGTGACCTTTGACATCTTTTTATGAGTTTATAAGGGCCCTGACCAATCAGAGTAAGAATATTCTAACAAGGGTGAGAAGTTTTTAAAAATTGGCTCTGAAAAACTCATTTAAACGGTATTCTGAGGGTAAAATTTCAAGTTGTTTTAGTTGTGGAAAGTCAGAGGTACCATTTTCAAAAGGGTGCTGTGTAAAGCTCTGACAGGGCCTTTTGGGCGAGAGATGATTCTACTGCTATCAAATTTTTCCCTGACCTGACACCAAATATCGTGACCTTTCCTTGACTCTCTGACTTTTAAGTAGGGATGGCCAAAGCACGTGCGCGCGGCGCGGAATAGAAAATACAAAATCACAGCCAAAAAGTGGTCCAAAACGGTTTTTGCAACTTCAAGCGCAAGTGCTTTTTTGTGTTCCGTTATTGATAGGGGGATGTGATGTATTTATATGAAACAGAGTGTGAGCTATCGAATAAGATGCATTTTGAATCATAATTCGGTCGTTAAAGGGCATTTTCCTCTCGAAAACTGAATTCGTCGTTTTTCAATGGCCATTTTCTGCTAAAAGGAGAGTTGATTCAAATTTTGTTCAACCGGATTTAAAATCAGCGCAACTCGTTACCTATATATCACCGCGTTTTTTCTTTCCGCACTTCGGCATGGTCCCCACAAATTTGATTCTTTCTTAACTACTGAAAATGGGCATTTTCGTGGATTTTTTTCATGTTCCTCGTTCTTGTGAAAAAACGACGAATTTGGCGCAAGATGTTCAATCGGTTCCGTGTACAGTAGACTGCAGGCTTTCGAATGATATAAGAATTTGCTCTCTGCTCTTTGCCGTTAACCCCACAAACGGTGTTGAAGTTTCTGCAACCCTTAATTTTTGCCATTTCTGGCTTTTATTGTTCCCAACACTTGCAATCATACTTTTTCGCGTTAATTTAGCTGTGCGACTAATATTCACACCTTTCTAGTAGATTTTAAACAATCTCATTGGTTGCACCTTCGTAACTCGCGGCCTACAAAATCAGCCACCGCTGGGACGGCGACCAAGTTATAAACACTAATTTACGCGATTTGACCCACGCGGCTGTTTTGAACCAGCATTTCTCTGATTCTTCATGAAATTAAGTGCGGTTTTTTGCGTAAATAATCGCATCCGGTCATGCTATTGCCGTTTTAGCATAAATTTTTGCTTGTAGCGCGAGTTATTCAAATCTGTTGCCCATATTTTGAAATAGTACCAAGTGCGCCATACAAAAGTTCTTCGCAGACGGACGTTTTTAGATCGCATTTTTCTAATTTTTGATTGAATCAAGTGCGGTTTTTTGCGTAAATTATCGCATCCGGTCATATTATCGGCGGTTTTAGCATAATTTTTTTGCTGTAGCGTGAATTTTTGAAAACCATTGGCCATACCTATTTTAAGGTCCCGCACGAACTCTGGTTTATGAGTATCGATTATCATTCAAGTGATATGGCAGCAGCCCTAAAATCCATGATAATAATTTGGTTAGCCATAATTCACTTTGGTTTCATCTTTAATAAAAAGCCACCCAATGATGGCTTATGTATAACTAAGACTATGTGTACAGTACTTGTACGTAGTTGTAACTAATCAATAAAGAAAGCAAAGAAAGAACGCCGTGTCTAGCCACTGAGGTTAAACCACTTATCGCGGCCGGATTGTTACCTAGACTGAGCCGCCGGGTGTCCTCGTTTAGCCTAGGGATTAGTCCAAAATTTTAAAAAGCTCCAAAACCTCTGGAAATGCATTTCATATTTCCTTATTTAAGTTTGGCTAACACAGGTCAAGGACACCCCAGGAATATCCTAAAATTTCAGCGCCAAATTATTATTTGTATGGTACCTATGTGCTGCACGTATTCAACATAGTATTCAACAGTGAGAACTTACACAGGGAAAACGTCTTTTAAGATACTTAACGTACAGTTACAGATCGCATAACAAGATCGCATTTAGCGTAGTAACGATGTGATAATGCGGCGCGGCGCCTCTGACTGATGATGCGTTAAATGAGATCTGCTAATGTACATTTGCAGATCATCTGCAACAATCGCATTAGCAGATCACGTTAACCGTGCTACAACAGTCAGCACTGCGTTCTGGAATGGCTTTGGTTGATTCGTATTTAACGCATTTAACGTATTAACGATGTGCTAATGAGATCTTTGTAGACAGACCGTCTTACGATAGTTAAATACGATGACAAGCTATGGTTAATGCGGTTACAAGGCACGGTTAATGCGATGACAAGCTACGGTTAATGCGATTACAAGGCACGGTTAATGCGATCTCTAACTGTACATTAGCAGATCGCAGTAACCGTATCTCAAAAGACGTTTTCCCTGTGTTACATACATTGTACATTCCGCAGTCAAACTGGCAGAAAGAAAGAGCACAGAGTCGCAAGCAAATTAAAATTAAATTGCAACTACTAAGTGAAAGAAAACATGTTTCCTTTTTTTATTCTAATTTAACTTACTTTTTGCTTGCCTTGATATTTTTGCCACATATTTAATTTATTTAGTTTACTTGCCATTTAGTTTACTCTGCAAAAGTAAATTATTTTAGAATTTCATCATTTTTAAAATTTTAATTTACTTGACAATTGTATTTCTGACTAACTAATAGCTTAAAATTTTTGTTGACAAAGAGCAAACTTGTAAGATTATGCATTCAATTCAGAGTTGAGCAAACATTTCTTGGCCTAATTTATTGGCCGCTATTTCGTTTCCTCCGCGGCAACGACACACGTAAGAACAGGTGGTCTGTGAGGTGTGACGTGAGCTCCTTTTAATAACTGACTGAAAGTGCTTGGTTTCTAGAATACTGGCGATGTGCAAACGCTCGGTACGTCGATTGTCAACTGTCTGCGCCCTCGCCCTACTGTCTGGATGCCTGGTTAAAGCGTGAGCGTGATACGCCTGCATCTCAGTCGGTGCGTCCATCTACCCATCTGTCTGTCAGCTCTGCTATGTATACGGTAGGTCGAGAGAGGGTAGGGCAAAGAAGGGCCCCGGCAAATGTATTCAGTGTGAGAAGATAAAAAGTGAAGGTTTTACTGTAGATTACTAAAAGTTGTGCAGAAGTCCACTTTTGTACAAGTTTTTCTGCTGATAGTCTGATCTACTGCCCTTTTGAGACATAAATGCAATGCAGAATAGCGACACTTCGAGAGAATAGATCTTTACTAGTATGGTTCTTTAAAAATCAGAATCGAATTTTATGTTTTTTAAGATTTTCGGTAATTTTGTAGAGTGAAGCAATACACGAGTTTGTAAAGGATATGTGTGAGCGGTTTTCATAGCTCTTTCATTTCAATGACAACATTTCTTTTTGCTGCCGTTTCCGCAAATCTTTACCTAATAAACTGAAATTTGGAACATACAGTAGGTGCCAAATGCTTGGAATTTTCCGTCGTGCACCAGTCTTGTCTCGTTCTCCTACAGAGTAATTCAAGAATTTGCGAAATTTATAAAACCTACAGATTGTGTGTTCGAATGGAAACTTTTCATTTTGCTCTTAACATGTGCGTGGACAGCAACTGAAGGTGGACAGCCAGCTCTCCATGCGTAGTTTCCTGGCTCTAGGCGCAAAATTTCGGCTGAAAATTCAAAATTTGTCGGGAAAATTCAATTTTTGGCGAACATTTTGGCAAAAAATCGAAATTTTGGGCTAATATTTAATTTTTTCGTAAACATCGAAATTCCGACAAAAAAATTGCCCAGCAATAGTTTTCCACAAAATTTTGTCAACTATGAAGTTGTAGCTTTTATAGTTTTGTTTTGTTATGTTAGTGTGCAATAGTCACCCCTTGTTTTGCTTACACCTTGTTAGACGTTTTCGAACTACGTAGTTGGCTAACCGTCCTATTTCGAAAAGTGGGGTGGAAAATGTTTGCCTTGAAACGATTTTTAAACAACTGTACCGAAAGAAAACGCTGTTTTCAGTTCTAAAGCAGACGCAAAACGGGCTGTATTGGGCTGTTTTACATCTAATGTTTAAGTTTAAGTTTACATGTAGGATATTTTGTTTTTGTAGAAAGTTGTGCAACAGTTTCAAATGCGTTTCTGACGCAGGTTGCCCTTTTTCAGCGAGCCAGTGTTGCTGCTGGGTGGGAATATTCTCGTGAGCGAGCTGATCAGTCGGTCGGTTCCGAAGCCACGGCTGATGCTGCTCACTGCACCAGTAGGGGTAGTGCCGAAACGCCTCTCATCGATCTTGGCCCGGAACCCGCTCGGATCAGTCCTCAAGTGCGGCCTTTCTGCAGTCGCATATCTAATTCTGCCACTCGACACTGTCCACCAGTCACGCCGCAGCCGCGGACTCCTCCTAGCCACCACGCTTTGTTTAGAGTCAGAGGCGCTCGTGCGAGATGCATGGCCACGGCTGACTTTGCTACGGTACACTTCTCTTTTTGTGCAGTTGATAAACTTGGAAGAGATCATTTGAACATTTAAGATTTAGAAAGTTTTCGACCTTAGATTTTTGAATTTATCCACTTTTCCGTTGGTTGAGTTGTTGAAAACCTATTGTGGTAAAAACTCCTCCAACTCATGTTCTGACTATCGTAGCCTGCTCTTATGCTTCTTTTCCTAACAGCTTGATCTGTCTTTTCAGACCAGAAATACACACGGTTTGCAGATATAATATAAATGGTGAAACGGGCATGAAATAGTTGCACACGAGGTCCCTTTAAAAATTATATTATGCTAATTTTCATACACCAGTTTGACTTATCATGCCAAAGCTAGCCTTGTCTGCTGTTTTTTCTAACAGGTTTGAGACAGTCTGGCCTGTTTCACGCCAGAAAACCATTATTTCTAAAACCTATTTAAAGCTTGAGTTAATTTTGAGTTTTTTACATAGCTACGTTTTTTAAGTGTATTTTGTTCTTTGTAACATGATTGTTTGCAGGCCATGAGCAGTCCGCAGCCAGCTCCTACTACACAGCAGCGCTTTCCCAACTGGGTAACTTTATTAATTGCTCTCTCTGTTCACGCTGCATGAAAACTCAACACCTTTCGTGTACAATTTTTCAACGCAATATGTAACAGGTGACATGCCGAAGGCTCAGGGGTTTGGGGTCTGAGCCAGCATTCTGGGCAGGTCATTGCATACATGTAACAGGGGGTCTGCCCCCCCAGCCGACTTAGGCCAGACCCCCCCGGATGCCCCCCCTCCGATTTTTTTTCGCAAGTAGTTTTTTTTAGCAAATTTTTGCGGATTTTTACAATTTCAGACACAAAAATTTCCAAAATCGCCTGCAAAACAGCACTTTTTAGCAGAATTTCAGCCGAAATTAGCGATTCTTGACGATTTTTAGCCAAAAAATTGCGATTTTTTCGATTTTTTAGCGTTTTTTAGTGCCTGACCCCTCTTCCCAAAATTTTGGCTCAGACCCCCCCCCGGCCGGCGCCAGACCCCCCAACCCCCCTCCCCCTTCGGCCGATGACCTGTTACATGTATGAACAGGGGGTCTGGGGGTCTGCCCCCACCAGAGTTAGTCAGACCCCCCGGATGGGGACCCCCTCCGATTTTCCTAGCAAGTAATTTTTTGAGCAAATTTTTGTGCTTTTTTTGCAATTTCAGACGCAAAAATTGCCAAAATAGCCTGTAAAACAGCACTATTTACCTGTATTTCAGCCAAAAATAGCGATTTTTGACGATTTT
Source organism: Sabatieria punctata (assembly GCA_030248155.1). Lineage (NCBI taxonomy): Eukaryota > Metazoa > Nematoda > Chromadorea > Araeolaimida > Comesomatidae > Sabatieria > Sabatieria punctata. The sequence continues at coordinate 36,153 of JASANB010000547.1, read as the reverse complement.
TTTATTCTTGAGCGTTTTTAGTGCCCAACCCCCTCCCCTTGGATGGCCGGATGACCTGTTACATGTATCGGTCAATGAGTACTACACGTGCGTAATCGGATTTTTTGGCTAAACGGGCTCAAACGCTGTAAAGAAATGGCTGTTTAGCAGTGGTCTGTATGGAAGCGGTTACTTTCAACAATGGTACTAACTACATATGTACTACACTACCCAAAGGTTTCTTCTGATTTGCAGGTGTCCCCTCTCCAATCTATAAGCAGAGTACCTGACGAAAGTTTGCCTATGCCCAGTGTTGTCGAAAATCTAGCCGAGACATGAACGCCGTCGGACCTCGCACTTCGCACCGTTTTTATTGAATGGCACAGGAGCAATTAAGAGAAAAAAGACAGATCTGATTTTTTGTTCTATACGTAGAAGTAATCAAAATATTCTATGTTATTACTATCCATGCACTACTGGTGTCGTCCTCTGCGTACGTGCGATACAATACAATACGTACATAGTCTATCATAGATAGGTAACTCAGTAGCCGCCGTGAGGTTTTGGTGCCGGAGGCTGAGGGCCGGTCTTGATGGCTTGGGTTTGGTAGCAGCAGTCCATTCCGTCGTATCTGTCTAATAGCCAACTAGGTACGATGCCACTCAAATCCCGTACACAATATTTTGCTATACAGCCATATGGAGCCTGAAGATCTAATCTATTAGTAGTTTAGGAATGACAGACGCTGTTTTTCTGAGTTAGTCGGGATCGGCAAGCTGCATAATGGGCTGGTCAACCTTAACTATTAGAAGGCATTCAAATCTCCGGTTGTGGTCACTTCGCCGCGCCCACTTTGCCGCGACCGGTTTGCCGCAAGGTTATTTCGCCGCGAACCTGTTCCCCGCAGGTAAAAATTTTTAACTTGCGTATAGGCCGCATTTCTATAGCTATTTCGCATTGCTCTGACAACTGAAGGGGTTATTTTCCGACAACTGAAGGGGTTATTTTCCGGTAGTTGCTTTGACAGAAGTGAACAAAACATGCATTCATTTCTGACAACTCAAACTCTCTCATGACGTGCTGAGGTTGTAGGTCCGGTCTCAAAACCTTCAGCTGTAAGATGGTATTATCAAAAAGGTCCTGTTTTTCGCTACAAAATCAATGTTTTTCTTGGCTTATTTTCCTATTCCTTAAAATAGGTTAAAATGGGCTATTCTGTCTGTGATGTCATTTAAATGTAATAATCTAAGCATACTTTTATCATAATTTTCTATACAAAATTCTTCCAAAAAATTCTTGGAAGGGGGTAACGACGGCCTGATGCATGCATGTAACAGGAGGTCCGGGGGGTCTGCCCCCCTCACCCGACTTAGGCCAGACCCCCCCCCGGATGGGCCCCCCTCCCCGAGACGATTTTGCCGACCCCCCCCCGGTTTTTCTGGCAAGTAATTTTTTGAGCAAATTTTTGCGATTTTTTTACAATTTCAGACACAAAAATTGCCAAAATCGTCTGCAAAACAGCACTTTTTAGCTGTATTTCAGCCCAAATTAGCGATTTTTGGCAAAAAATTGCGATTTTTTTATTTTTGAGCGTTTCTTAGTGCCCAACCCCCTCCCAAAATTTTGGCTCAGACCCCCCGCGGCCGGCGCCAGACCCCCCTTCGTCGGATGACCTGTTACATGTATGGCCTGAGGGGGTCAACATTCTTAGCACCTCTTTGCCCATGTCTGACTGCTAGTCGTTTGAGAGCTGTCTTATTATACAATAATACAACAAAATTTCCCTGCGGCGCACTGGTTCGCTGCGAAATAACCTTGCGGCGAACGGTGCCGCGGTGAAGCGGGCGTGACGAAGTGGGCGTCTCCCCAAATCTCAAGCCATAGTAAATACGTACAAAAACTGCGTGATAACGTTATATAACTGCAATGCCTGACGAGTCTACAGCAAAAACTGTTAGGTTGGTGACATCGGGGCAGCAAAGTTTTGTCTGGGGGCAGCAGAGTTTTGTCTTCAGGTGAACTGAACTGTATAAAACGACAAGGAGAATAATTTGATGGAATGCTACGGTACTTACATCTGAGGGCGCACGAAAAACTGAATGAATGTACTGTTCAGAGATGCAGCTAAACAGATTGGCTAAGGGTCTGCTCGGCACAAACCTTAGGCGCCAGAACAGCGCAAGCGCGTGAGCACTCTTTATCGGCTTGACATTTTAGCGAGTCAGGGTCTTTATCGCAGTATCGCTGAAGTGACCGGACGCGTATGGACCTCCGTTTACTAGAAGTCAGTGTTTCACTCAAACAGCTGGACACCAAAAGAATGAGTACGACCGACTTGAAGGCAAGCATCACTTATCCACTGAGTCGTAAGCCGATCCCACTGCTGATAAATCAGGTATCAGCAATCTAATCAAAACTAAGTCGGCTGAACTGGCCCGAAATCCCAGTTAGCGGCCATCTCTGTCACAATTTCTTGTTCTTAGGAGAGCCGCCAAAACCTGTAACTGTTGTCAAAACAGCGCTTGCCGCACAACACAAGCAATAGAATGTACGTTCTCTCTCACAAATTGACTTGACCACAAGCTTCGGTTGCAATTCGGCTAGTTTGTGATCAATCAATTATTATTCGCCGCCCATACGCTAAACATGTTTTTTTATGTTAGTACTGGACTAACAAAAACAGAACGGTTAGAGCGACCTGATAGAGGTTGAGGCGGGCCCGACATCTGCGAGCGCGGTTGTTTGATGGTTCGAAACTGCACGAAGCGAGTGGAAGTGGTCGACACAAATCCCAAGGCCGGTGATAGCATGTACGCGATGGAAGATACTGTATGTGTTTATAAAGCCACCTGTTTAGTCTGTACATCATTGGTTTGTATGTCTTAACAGTAAACTCTCTTCAGCATGTACGCAGGTGAATGGAATGGGTAAAGACGGCTTTAAACTTCTGCCGCCCCGGTGGCACTAGCACTTTCTAAATCGCTACCGCCCTTTCTTTAACTTTTTTAACTTTATCAACACGAACATAAGATTGTTAGAATAAAAAGTCCAACCAATCACTTGGCCAGACAGAAAGAGGTAGGCAGACCCGATTGCCTGGCTACTCACCCACCATAAGCGTGTTTAAGATAATCCAGTTGCAGAACGGCTCCGCAAATAATTCCCCAACTCTAGAGAAGCAAACCTTGTTTATATTGTTGAATTTCTCAGGATTGGGTCAATCATGATGCACCAAACTTTAACACATAAAATTCCCACTATTTTGGCACTTATGTTTCAAATTTCAGACAATTTGGTCAAAATTTGCGAAAATGACAGCAAAAAGAAATGTCATTTTTGGGACACCCTGTATTTTACTAAATACAATTAAAAAATTAGTAAAGTTTTTAAAATAAAGCAAAATAAAGTACAAATATTCTAGTAAACTATTAAAATCACGATAAAATCGGTTTTCAAAAAGTATATCTTGTGGGCTTTTAGATGAAGTGTGACCGGGATCCCTGTCTTTTAAAATGTTAGAGAACTATCAATAAAATCCACCTTTCGTCATTTTTAATATTCATTTTTTTTAAAAAAATAGGGTTCAGAAAATTACGAACTTCGCAGTGGTCGGAGCGACCTGAGTGCCACCATTCAATTACATGCAAAATGTCACATTAGAAAAAGTGGTTTTTATCAACTTTAAAATTTCGTCTGTCTTAGGTTGTAACGCTTCTGCAGACAAATACAACGAGAATTAATAGGATGAAGTACAATTTGTACGTACAGTAGGTACCGTATACAGAGGCTGTATAAGTTTGCCGCGCAAGCGTCTTTGTCACTGAATTTGTATGGTAGATAACGTAGTGGTGTAGAGGTGTGTAGATGGAGGGTGACGCAGAAGACGAGGAAGAAGAGACCACAGAAGTAGAGTCGGAGTCACATCAAGTGCTGGTGGGTCAGACGGAGGCAGAGCGGAAGAGAAGGGAGAGCGCGTGTGGCATGTGCAAACGAACTATTCTCGGGTCTGATCAGGGTCTGACAGTTGGCTTCAGCAGGTATCACTGGACCTGTGCGAGATGCTGTAAGTGCGGCGGGCCGGTAAATAAGCAGTCGGCGGTGGTGGAAGGAGTGTCGGTGTTGTGTGGCGTCTGCGAGAGAAGGAGACGTCTGCAGGTTCGGAGACAAGAAGATCGCAAGCAGAGACAGATGCAGAAGACGGCCAGGCAAGATGTCTCTCACTGCGCAAAGTGCAGGCAAGCTATCTGGCAAGGGGGTGAGGTGAGGTCGGACGGTCGCGGTCAAGTTTGGCACGTGCACTGCTTCCGTTGTCGAGAGTGCCGTCGCACCATGAAGTCGGCCAATGATGTTGTAATCGTGAAAGGGCAGCCTTACCATAGAGAGTGTCTAAGATGTAACAGATGTGCCGAAAGAATTATTACGCCAGCAGTGAACGGACCCGAGAACGTGAGCGGCAAGACCTACTGTGCCAGTTGCTACGAGAAAACTTACAAAGCACGGTGTGCAATGTGCGACAAAGATTTGAAGGACGGCGAAATAATCAAAGCACTCGGCAAGAAGTTTCATGAATATTGCTTTAAATGTCACAACTGCAAGAAGACAATTATCGACGATTTTTTTCCAGTCGGAGACAAAGCCTACTGTAGTGATCCTGCTTGTTCGAGAGAAGCCAAGAAAAGAGTGTCAAAGAAACATGGGCGAAACCGAAAATCAAGATAATTATATTGTGTATGTATCAAGAATGCTATTAGGAAAGCTATCATAAGCTAAAATGGTTCAGTTATGCAAGTACTCGTTTTATTTCACAAATTTCCGAAAATAAATATTCGTCTACATGTTTTAAAACGAATACAGCAATCATCTAAGCTCTTTGTTTCAAGAACTACGCATGATTCAGAATATCATCATAGTTTTGCGCTACGACCACCCAGTCGCAAATTATGGACCTCTGAAGTTTCATCTAGAAACATGACGCGACAAGCCATAATCATGAAATAAACGTTCAGAATTCATGCATTTCTGAAGGGAATCTTTTGTCAATCAATAGAGATCGATGTGGTGCTGCTTCTGAAGGGTGGCATGAGGAGAGCTCGCAGCGGCAAGTGCTCTCTTCCGGTCGACTCATTCAACTTGTTATGAAAGCCCTCGGTCGCGTTTGTGGTTCTGCCTAAGTCATTATCGTACTGGTTCCAGCGCTTCAGAGGAATTCGACCAAGTCAGTACGATGAGAACTCAAGAAACTGCTTGCAGTTTCGCTTTTTAGGTTCGACCATCGCATGCAACATCGCCACTACATTTGCCGCCCCAAAGTCGGCCATCCTCACACTAACAGACCAGATTACTTTCCGCATTTAACCGGTCAAAGGCTATTACTGACCTCTAGAGTCAATCATCTCTCAGGTCAGTGTTTGTTTCAACTGACCAGCGGCGATGGAATTATTTATTCCAGTTCCCTATCTCTGCTGCTCTGCTTTAAATAGCGCGCCTTTGTCTCGCAGGGAGGGCCTGATCACCAGGCCGTCCAGCAATTATCCGCGCGCCGTCCGTCCGTGCATTTATGGTGCCGTCTAGTTATTACTTACTTGACTTATTTCTCTTGCCACTTGGGCGTGGCGTAGAGGAACTCTTTCTTTTGCAGCGCTGTTCTCCATCGGTTCCGATTACTTGGGTTTTCTGTAATCGTTCTTCGGTCTTCTCTGAGTACATCCTTCCACCGCGTTCTCGGCCTGCCCAATGGTCTTTTCCATCCGTGTTGTCCCGGGTTAAATTCAAGCAAGGTCTTTGACAGCTGCTCTTCATCCATTCTGGTCACGTGACCAAACCATCGGAGTCTGCTTTTTCTGGCTAGTTGGGAGGCATACGGTTGCTGTGTTCTTCTCCTGAGCTCATCGTTGGACACGCGCTGGTACCACTTAATTCTTTCCAGTCTTCGTAGGCATTTGTTGTCAAAGATGTCCAATCTCTTCTCTAGTCCTTGGTTCAACGCCCATGTTTCACTTGCATTGCAGAGAGGAGGTTACAGGGCTCGGTACATCTCAGTCGTTTTTCGGCTCGGTCCCTTCTATTCCACAGTACTGTATTTAGGCTCCATTTTTCCAACGTTTTTGTGGATTCTTGACTGCAGGTCTTGGTGCATAAGCATCACTGGTTATCACTGATCCAGTATAATTCCTTCACAAACTCCACACGGTTACCGCTGATCTCTATGGTTGCAGGGGTTTCAGAAAGTCTGGACCATTAGTTTGGTCTTGTCCCAATTAATCTGGATCCTAGCTTGTTGAATTCGTCATTGATAGTTACAATCCATGTTTCAAGTCTTCCAGGGTTTCAGAAAAGAAGGCTATATCATCTGCAAAGTCTAGGTCTTGGATTTTCTTGTCCCCCAGGTGGAAACCTGGGAAGACTTCTTCCGGGTCAAGCCATTTCAGGGCATAATCTATCACCGAGTTGAACAGAGTTGGTGCCAGAACACATCCTTGCCGCACTCCAGTTTTCAGTTCAAAGCTCTTTGACTCGGTCTGTCCGCATCTCACTTTACTGCGTGGTGCATCATACTGCCGTCTAGTTATAGCACAGATAATAGCCCTCGCTACGGTAGAGTGTTTAGTTATAGCACAGTTCCAGTTATAGCACAGCTGGGCCGCCGCCTAATTATCGAAGCGCAGTTATAGCACAGTTGACCTGGTCCGTCCGACGTCATTATTTCGACCACGGGAGCTGCTATGTAAAAAAGTGATTCATCGCCCGTCCGTATCACACATAAAATCACTCCTTCATTTTTTCCTCTCTGTCTTCTTATCAACAATAACAAATAACTTGAAAAATCAAACTTGGTAAAAACACTATTTTAAAAGTACATAATAGGCGACACTACACAATTTCACAAGGAAGTTTCCAGGCAGTACTCACTCTCCAAAACGAGCAACGAACGTAACTTTCTGTCGCTCGTGTACTCGGCTTTCTGGGTCTAAAATTGAAACCCGGTTCCAAAACACATCTGTAACGCCCTACACCACACTTCTGTTCCCTCTCCAAAACCTAATAAAAATAATTACAACAGTACCAAAAAACAAACAAGCATAGGAAACCTGCTTCGTCTTTCCTTACTCCATATCTTGAACTTCACAAACTTCAACTTCACAAACTGGAATTATCTTAACCATCGGTTGATTTAGTTGTCTACCATCTTCTGATTTTACCATTTAACATCTAAACAGTTATCTAGCACAAAACACGTCGCAAACCATCAGATCAAAGAAGAATCGGCATGGTCCAAATCTCTGTTTCATATAGCAATAATCGCTGAAAAAAAACCAATAAAATAAATTAAGCGAAACAGAACTTCAAAATCAAAACTTACCATGACTGCTGCTTTGTAACCAATTTTCCGTGGTCCTGAACACCGATAGTTAACAGAAGCAAAGCCAAAAACCGAGGCGTTCAGAAGAAGATATCTAAAATACAAGTCACAATCTGAAGCAAAAGGCTAGACCGTCATGTCATACCTTTTTGTCTAATAGTCCGGCATCCAGTTTAGGAAAACACATAGAACCATAACGCGAACAGACCACCCGATCACATTGCACGCACTACCACACTGCAACTTTGCCGTTCTGTTTCTTTGAGAACTCGTAAGCAAATCCCGGCACTTCCACCAGATCATAGATTAGGATTGTTTTTCAGTATTTACTTTTGCCGGCACGTAATTTCAAAGCCATTACTGCGGTCTGAGCTTAGTCATAGAATTTGTAGGGAGCGCATTCATTACCGACTTGACAATCCAATGCATATGTGCAGCTGTATGTAGAATTTACATAGAACGCAACCACTAAATTCATGTGGCGAGTGTGTGTGAAAGTACGCTTTTGTGATACGAAAACTCCTTGTGATGAGACCCGCTTATTTAGCTGTGAATAATGTGGAATCGATTAATAACGTACGTTGGTTCAGATTTCCACCAACTACCACTAAACTACGACGCCGATGCCACACCTGTTCAAATTTCGCGCTTCTATAGTTAGAGCCCCCAGCCGCCGACCATCCTGACTCCACAACCACGCCTAGGTTTTAAGATTAGGCTTAGGTTAGCATCAGACTCAGGCTTAGGATCAGGCTTAGGCTTAAGAAAACAAGTTTAAGAATGGAAGTTTGTCGGGAAGAATTGGCCGGCAGTCGCCAGCTTGGTGGCTACGATAGGCGGGAGCTCTCGCTGTTGTCAAACTAACGCACTCATCTTGGCTGCGTGTGTGCTATAACTGCGCTGCTGCCTGAGGCCATCAGCCGGTCTGTGCTATAACTAAACACCCCGCCTGCGGTGCTATAACTGCGCAACTGTGCTATAACTAGACGGTGCTATAACTGCACTGACCCGCATTTATTAGGAATGCAAATGGTATCCGATATTATTTTTTGAGAAGCGGTTGAACGACTGTGGTGGAAATCTATTATTTGTAGGAGGATGCTTCTGCCAAGGCTTCGTGCAATAACTTTGTCGTTCGGACACGTGTGCACCCTTCATAATAGAACACTACTGTTCAGTCGTGGTTTTGTTGATGATGTTTGGAAGCGTGAAACATGCCGCAATAGCAATGAGTTGAAGTCTGTGCTGCTGCATGTCCGTCGTACGAACAGCACTCTTATAGACAAGGCAGCAGAGTCAACCAAGTCTGAACCCATGTCGAGCGAAGATGTGAAGAGACTGAGCTCAAAAAATAGGCTGCAATTGCTGCGGTCTCTAAAGAAATCAGGGAAAGGACGCAAATTAGATCAGACCCCTCTTACCTTAAAGGAGAAATGTGCGTATGATTGAATTTGGACTTATTTAGATATTGTTTGTACGATGCAAACATACACGTACTAGGGGGTTACCCCCTGAATGGAAAAGCCAAGCCCCCTCATTCCCACCCCGCCCGAGATAGGTTAAGGGACCCCCGACCCAAAAGTACAAGTACTGCTAGTGGCTCCCAATACTAACAAACTGGCTCAGAAATCACTAATTTTTAGCCTAAAATTCGCTTGAAAAGCCTCCACTGCTGATATTTAAGTGAAATCGGTGTTTTTGGAAGCCCTTTTTTGTCATTTTCTTGCTTGTTTTAGCACTAAAACGCTGTTTGATAACCGGCTGCTGCTACCGGCCCGGACCTACGTATCTAGATAGATGGATGGATTGTCCTGGTTGAGTCTCGGGCGGGGTCGTAGCCCCTGCGTTAGGCCACACTGCGTGCCCATCAAGCACACAGACATCCAGCCCTTACTTTGCTGCCTTCGCTACTAGCTGGCACACATGCTCGGTGTCAGTCTGGGCGGCTCTCGTGGTAGCTGTCCCCGTTCCCGTTTGTTCCAACACGTGTGGTTGCTATTGTACAGGGTGTCTCAAAAAGAATGATCACATTTCTTTTTACTGCCATTTCCGCAAATTTTGACCAAATAGGCTGAAATTTGGAACATAGGTGCCAAAATTCGGGGAATTTTATGTGTTAAAGTTTGGTGCACTAGGCTTGACCAATTCTCGAGAAATTTCAAAAAAAGTGAAATTTGGTAATTTCAATACCAAAAGCCGGTCACCGAAAAAACGTTACATTACATTATCGCCTAAACTCTAACGATAGCGTTGCAGTTTATGCGTCAACTTTTTACACACGAATTACCCTGAACTTCTGCATTTACATTCCAAATTCCGACAAAAATTAGGAAAGATACAAGGAAAAAGAAATGTTTCCATTTTTTCGGTTACCGGCTTTCACTATTGAAATTACCAAATTTCACTTTTTTTAAATTTCTCGGGATTGAGTCAAGCCTAGTACACCAAACTTTAACACATAAAATCCCCCGAGTTTTGGCACCTACAGGGTGTGCCAAAAAAAAACAACCCAGCAGATTTTTTGCTATAGCAACCGCAAATCGCAACCGATTTGAATGAATCTTTTTTTAAATAAAAGATAAATAAATTATTGAAAGACCGATGAATCGCTTATTAAAATAGCCTGCTTAGTTCCTGAGATATTTGCCCTCAAAGTCAAAACAGAGATTTTGGCAGTGAACAAGAGTGATAAACACAACCCAGCAGATTTTTTACTTTTGCAACCATGAATCTTAACCGATTTGAATGAATTCTTTTTTGAATGAAAGACTGATAAATTCTTCAAAGATTGGTGCAATTTTTATTGAGATTCACTGCTTAGTTCTTGAGATATTTGCCCTCAAAGTCGAAACAGATTTTGGCAAAGAACAAGAGCGATTCCGTTGCACTTCATAATAAAGCAAATTCCTACTGCTGGGAGCTAATAACACTTTACTGTTGAAGTGAACCGAGTTTGTGTGTCACCAGTAAAGCCTCCAATAGCCCTCAGCAGTAGCAGGAATCCGTTTTATTACGAAGTGCAGCGGAAAAAGAAAAATTCCCTCTTGTTCACTGCCAAAATCACAATTTTGATTTTGAGAGTGAATATCTCAGGAACTAAGCAGAGCACATTAATAAACGTTACATCAATCTTTCAAGAATTTATTTATCTTTCATTTAAAAAAGGATTCATTCAAATCGGTTGAGATTTGCGGTTGCTACAGCGAAAAATCTGCTGGGTTGTTTTTTTTTGGCACACCCTGTATATTCCAAATTTCAGCCTAATTGGTCAAAATTTGCGGAAGTAGTAGTATAAAGTAATGTGATCATTCTTTTTGAGACACCCTGTGATATGTGATCGCTTGTACGTACATGCTGCTGTGGTACGTACATGCCGTCTTGTGTGTTGGTTGTCTAGGCTAGATTATCGATCGGGCTCGGCCTGCCATGCCAGTTTGCCGCGCCCTAGTCTGTAGCTCTGTGTAGTAATAGAGCCAGACGCAAGGCAGTGTTGAACACAATCACTTTCTCTCTCTGCGCACCTGCCTTGCGGCTGACTCTAGTCTGTGCTCCCAGAGTGCGTGTGTTGTGGCCAGTCTTTAGTTGTATACTGGCGTGGTTGATAGTCCGTTGTTGCCTTGGCATAAAGGACTTTGTTGTTAAGCATCACCTGCTACACCGCGTGATAGCCGGACGATAGGACAACGACAAAGGACCTGCAGGCAAACAGAAAACGGAACAGTGGCGACCGGCGTGCAATTCGAACCGCAGCAGACTGCCACCGCCAACAAGAAAGCCGATACAACTGCTAACGAGTGAGTCGGTTTACTACAACCTGTTTCCAGTAAGGACGGACGGACGTGTGTGCGTGCGTGTCAATTGCTCTGGACGGGGAGTGCCGTGTGTGTCATTTGCTCTGGTCGGAGGGCGTGCAGTGTTGTGCGCCTCATTGGTAGCCGGAAGGGACATACTCGTGCGTCTCGCGGAAGGACTCCTGCGTCTCGCGGAAGGAACCGTGCATCTCGCGGAACGACGAACGACTCGTGCATCGCAGCGGTGATAAACAACACCGCCTAGTCGACTCAAACGGAACGCTTGCAGCGGTGAATAACAACACCGCATTGTCGACTCAAACGGAACGACTCGTGCATCGCAGCGGTGACAGACAACACCGCATAGTCGACTCAAACACCGCACCAGCGACAGACAACACCGCATCGGCGATTCAAACACTGCACCAGCGACAGACAACACCGCATCGGCGACTCAAGCACCGCACCGGCGACAAACAAAAACGCATCGGCGAACCAACGCAGCTGCTCTACCGTCGATCCCGCACCGCATCGACAAAACAACGCCGTTGCTCTACCGTCGATCCAGCACCGCATCGACAAAACAACGCCGCTGCTCTGCCGTCTACAGGACATCCCGCCTAGTGCCCAGTCGCTCTACTGATGGCACAGCCGGGACGCAGCAAACTCTACCTGCCACCACCGGATCGATACTGGGCTCTTACAGGAGAGTCACCAGTGTTGATGTGGCCGTTATGGGAAAGACTATTCACTGATTTCCTCACCTGAATCGATGAAACCCGACTGGCCGGCGGCAAACTCAACGACCAGGAGAAAAAGAAGTTTCTGACATCCTACATTGGAGCAGCAGCATTGGCACAGTTTTCCAGCCAGAGGGAATTCACTGACAATCAGACTACCTACCTGGATTTCCTAGCCGCTGCCAGGAGGATTTTTCATCGCCCTACCAATGCAGTCAGAGCACACTTCGATTTTCTACAGAGGACTCAACACTCTGGTGAACCAATCGCTGACTACTTGAGGGAGCTACGCCTGCTGATACAACAGTGCAGCTTTCCAGTCACTGAGGGTGTCATCACGGAAGGAGACCTCATCGAATACCTGTTGGCCATTCAGATGGTCAAAGGACTGAGTTGCCGCGATACGCAGGAGAAGTTGCTAACCCAAAAGGAGGTCAACCTAGACCGATTCGCGGAAATCGCCCAAGCAGATGAGACGGCGCGCCAGGATGCTGCCAAACTGACAGGAAGTCGACCTGCGCAGATCAGTGCGGCCAGTCAGGGACGGAATCAGCGCGGAGGACGAAAGGGACAGAGAGGAGGTCAAGGACACCTCCACCAGCCTGCCGCCGCAGCCAAAAAGGATTCCAACCCACCTACAGGGAGAAAGTCAACTGCAGCAGATGCCTGCACAGCTTGTGGCAGACATGGCCACAGAGCTAACGCCGATTCGTGCCAAGCGAAGGGACAGGAGTGCCACAAGTGCAAAAAAGTGGGACACTTCGCTAATGTGTGCTGATCAGGACGATCCAGCAACAAGAATCGGGCCATTCGAGTGAGGGACATCGCCAAAGGAGGAGGAGCCTCAATTCGAAGTCTACAACAATCAGTACACTGTCAGGTGCTGATCACACCAGACAAGAAGGACCAGCAGAGTCGCGTGCTGAGGATGTTGGTAGACACTGGCTCAGATGTTACTGGAATCACGGAATCCGAGTGGCGCAAGTGTTTTGGACAGACCGCTGTCAAGCCTGCCAAACGACTCGCGAATTTCGACAACTCTACAATCGCTACCCGGGGACAATTCAGGGCGCAGTTATCGTTAGCAGGACGGTCAGTGACAGTGCCAGTGTATGTGTTTGGCAACACATGCAACAATACACTGGGCATGGATGCGCTGCGTGCACTGGGAGGAGTGCATATCGATGTGGATTCGAACAGCACCACTATCCAGGAGGACCCCAGATGCGCAACTGTGCAACAACCTGGACCGGGAGGAGCCAGTCGAGTGCCGAAGGAGCAGCAGCCAAAAACACCTCAAATTTCGCAGCCAGATGCGCTGGAGACTTGGAGGAAGGCAGGACTGCAGCCACTGCTGGCAGAGTTGTCCAACCTGACGAAAAAGGAGGTCGGCACCTACCCAGACTTCAAACATCGAATTCGGCTCAAACCAGGCGCAAAAACGCCACCCAGACAGCCTGTAAGATCGATCCCAGTACGCTTTGAGGAGAGAGCCAAAGAAGCCGTCGAGCTGATGGAACGCCAAGGTATCTGGGAGCGAGTTGAGCATGCCGATCGAGTACACGGCATGGTGGTCGTGGAGAAACCAGATGACCCCGGATCAGTCAGGATAACCAGCGATCTGAGTCCGCTCAACAAGGACATCGATCCAGTGCTGTACCCGCTGCCAAACATCCACGATTTGCTGTACAACAGACTCAGTCAGGCGGCAGTCTTCAGCAAAATCGACCTGCTGAAAGGATACTTCAATGCAGAATTGGATGAGGACAGCCAGCTGCTGACAACAACTGTTACACCATGGGGCTACTACGCTTACAAGAAGCTGCCCATGGGTTTGAAGGACAGTGCAGCAGTATTCCAGAAACTGGTACACGAAACGCTGGAAGGTGTGCCAGGGTGTCAGCCCTACATCGATGACATTTTGGTGTATGGAGCGAATCGAAGGGAACACGATGACAGCTTGAAGCAGGTGCTACAACGCTTGAATGAGAAGAATCTACGCCTCAACCTGCGGAAATGCATCATTGCTCAACCATCAGTGAAGTTCCTGGGCCATGTGATCTGCAAAGGATGTGTCAAGCCAGATCCAGACAAGCTGGAGAGTCTGCGGCAGATGACACCACCTAAAAACATCAAGGATGTGCAAAGTTTCTTGGGAGCCGTCAACTACTTGAGCAAGTTCGTGCCCTCACTGTGCGACAAGCTGGAACCAATTCGAGCACTCACACGGGCTAACACGAAGTTCGTGTGGGGTCGGGAGACTCAGGAGGCGTTCGAACAAGTGAAAAAGCTGCTTGGCGGACCGAAGGGACTGCGCCTTAAGATGTTTGATCCCTTAAAGCAGACCTTTGTCACTACCGATGCATCTGGTTATGGCATTGGTGGGATGCTGTCACAGGTGCACTACGGCCAGGAATTCCCAGTCGCATTTGGACACCACACTCTGGACGCAACCAAGCGAAAGTGGGACACCACCGAGAAGGAGGCCTATGCGGCAATGTTTTTCTGCGAGTATTGGGAGAAATACTTGCTTGGCAGACACTTCACGCTTCGAACTGACCACCAAGCGCTACAAGCACTGCTACATCGACAGGCGAACCAGAGGAAATCGCAGAAATTCGAACGTTGGGTGCACAGACTCAACGTGTTCGACTATGATGTGCAGTACATGCCTGGTGACAACAACCACATGGCAGATGTCTTGTCGCGCCTGCAGACCGATTCTGCACCGAGTGGAGTGATTCGCTGCATCAAGGAGTTGGGATTCTCAGCTGGAAGAATCGCCAAAGCTCTAAGGAACGACCCAGTGCTGAGCAAAGTCAAGCAATACTGCCTGGAGGGTTGGCCAGACAAAGCCAAATTGCCCAGCCAATTTTGCAACTTGCCTTATCACAGGATGAAGGACGAGTTTTCGGTGGAGGACAAAACAGGACTGGTGTTGCGAAACAACAGCCAGATCGTTGTTCCAGGTCCACTCCGAAGAGAACTACTCAGCAAGGCCCACGAAGGACACCCTGGGATCGTCCGTTACAAACGCAAGCTCAGAGAAGGCTACTGGTGGCCGGGAATGGCCACAGAAAGCGAGGAGTTTGTGCATCACTGCAGTGCCTGCCTAGATTCCGCCAAGTCGCAGCCCAAGGTGCCCACACACGGAGAACACCTGTACACACCGGAGGAGCCATGGGTAGAACTGTCAATGGACATCACTGGTCCGTTTGAGACAGCCCCAGCCCACAAGAAGTGCATCGTGGTGTTGCTGGACAACTACTCCAAGTATCCAGAAATTCTCTGCACCACTGACACGTCATCAAAAAGAATCATTCAGTGGGTGAAGCAGGTTTTTGCTCGATATGGCAACCCTGCCAGGATTCTCACGGATAATGGACCACAGTTTGTCAGCTTGGAGTTTGAAGGATTTCTGCAGGAGAGGGACATCTTCCACCAGAAAGCTCCAGTCTACACGCCACAGCAGAACGCATTTGTGGAGGTGTTCAACCGGTATCTGAAACATCATATTCAGACCTTCGCCAGGACTCAGGAGTGGGAGGAAGGACTGACTCAGACTCTGTGCCACTACCGAGCCACAGCTCAGGAAGGTGAGCAGCAGAGCCCTGCTGAGAAGATGTTCAAACGACAGCCGCGGCTTGCTTTTGAAGTTTGCCGCCAGTCACGCCCCACAAAAGAGAAAGGGAAGGAGTCTCCGGAAAACGCCAACAAAAATGTTGCTAACAACGCAAAATCGAATAGGAGCGGCGGAAAAGGAGACAAAAAGACGCCAGCCTGGCAGCAGATGTACCGCAAAGGACAACGCGTTCGTGTCAAGAGGAGCCACACTCCCAAAGGACAGTCGCCTTGGTCCCGCAAATGCTATACAGTGACGGCAGTTCTGGGCAGATTCAACTACAAACTGTCAGATGGTCAACTGTGGAACGCCAGGAACATGCAGCGCGTGCCAGATTCCCCAGCGAGCTCAGAAGTAATCGAGCTAGAGACCGGCCAGCAGGCAGCAGAGCGCCGCTACCCTCTCAGAGAACGAAGACCGGTGGACCGCTATGGGGACTGGGACTACAACTAACAGAAGACGGCCTTTAAGAAGAAAAGGGTGTTGATATGTGATCGCTTGTACGTACATGCTGCTGTGGTACGTACATGCCGTCTTGTGTGTTGGTTGTCTAGGCTAGATTATCGATCGGGCTCGGCCTGCCATGCCAGTTTGCCGCGCCCTAGTCTGTAGCTCTGTGTAGTAATAGAGCCAGACGCAAGGCAGTGTTGAACACAATCACTTTCTCTCTCTGCGCACCTGCCTTGCGGCTGACTCTAGTCTGTGCTCCCAGAGTGCGTGTGTTGTGGCCAGTCTTTAGTTGTATACTGGCGTGGTTGATAGTCCGTTGTTGCCTTGGCATAAAGGACTTTGTTGTTAAGCATCACCTGCTACACCGCGTGATAGCCGGACGATAGGACAACGACAAAGGACCTGCAGGCAAACAGAAAACGGAACACCCTGTAGCTTTAGGTGCTTAGGCAGCTCCAGTCGGTTCCCATTTACCTACTCGCTGTAAGTAACCAGCTTTCCGCGGTCTGGGTGGGCTTTGTACCGACGACCAACTCTTTGCGGCAAAAAACTTGCCCCGCCGGGTGGATGAGCGCACGACCACGCGCACAGTGGTTCGCGGCCTAAACCAGAACACCAACTGTGCGGCTACGTATCTAGAACTGTTTGTCCAAGCTTGGCAGTGAAAGAAGATACGTACGGTCGGTGTGCAAATGGGGTTGGGAAACGGGCTGCAAGGCCTGATAGTAGGATTGGTATCGTATCGTGTCGATGGTGCTGCAGTTGTGACGTGCATGCGTATGGATTATGGTTTCAGTGATTTATCACGTTGTCCAGTCGCTGAAGGCACTAGCAGTTTTGGGAACGGTGATCATGGTGTTGTGGCAGGGGCAGTGGCTGTACTACGAGTTGACGCTGCCTGACACCCCTCGTAGAGTGTGCAAACGAGTTCTGGCTGAATTAGAACAACGCCCCGACGTAACTGACGTGTTAGGGAAGCAGGTTCGTCGCCAGTTTCCATGGTGGACCGAACGTCCCCTTCATTACGAGAGCAACGGCCAACGCAGAATGAGGGTTCTGTTCTATGTAAAAGGAACTAAACTCGGTGGTCGTGTACTCACCGAAAGTTACCAGGTACTTCTTGTTAAATACGTACGTATCGGTGTCGGACAGATACATTAGCTTATAAGAAATTCGTGAGGGTAACCTAAACAACAAACATTTTGACTATTTTATAATTTTTCCCTTAAATTGGAGTTCTTGGCGGGTTTCTTTACCTGACATTTCCACTTGAATCTACTGCTCTCGTTTATTAGCATAAGGTTTTTAACAAAGGCTTTCCTCTCCATTGGACATTGATATACTACAGTGTGTCCAAAAAATGGCAATTTTTTGCTGAAATTTGGAACATGTAGGTGCCAAAATACGTAGTGGGAATTTTGTGTTGTTTGGTGTATCAGGCTTGACCATCTAGAAAGTGAGGAATTTTCATGTGTTAAAGTTTCATCCATAGAGACGATCCTGGCTTTAGCAATTGAAGACTATCTGGAAGAACTGTTATTTCTGCCGACCGCTTTTTTGTTTTTAGGATTTCGATAAATTTAATAAATTTTCCGACTTCTTTTCTTTTATTTTCTTAAAAAATAGCGGAAAATCTGATAAATGATAAGTCTTGATTCTGAATAAGGAAAAGTGCAGGTTGTTCAATAAAAAACCGGAATTTGCCTCCAACTTTAGTTTGAGCAGACAGATCCTTTTAGCTTTCGACCTCATTTGAAAGAGCGCGCAATGGCTGATCGATTGATTGGGCGCCAGCCAAAAAGAAACCTCTGAAACGGTACTGTAAGAGTTTAAAGTAAGGGTGTTCGGCACACTGAGATTTTCTACTGTTTTTTTTAGTTTTTTATGTTTTTATCACGCCTTTTGCCTTAAATTCGGAATGGAAAGTGTACATGCCTCCAGTAACCATTGTTCAAGAGATGAATGCGAAGTGCACAGCCCGCCACTTCCAGGCATTCTCTCAACTGACTTGGAGCCTCTTCGAAAACGCTGTACCCACTGTTGGACTTGGGGTTTTGTTTGGCGGCTCTTCTTCAAGCAAGCATGAAACCTAGCGTACACTTTCCATTCCGAATTTAAGGCAGAAGGCGTGATAAAAACATAAAAAAGATCAAACACAAGAAAAAATCTCAGTGTGCTGGACTTACCTTAAACTCTTACAATACCCGACTCAGTGGTTTCTTTTTGGCTGGCGACCAATCAATCGATAAGCTCGGCCATTGCGCACTCTTTTAAATGAGGCTGACAGCTAAAGGATTGTCTGCTCAGACTTCTAATGCTGGAGTGGAGGTAAATTCCGGTTTTTTTATTGAACAATCCCGACCTAAAAATACAAGTACTAGTAGTAGCGGCTTCGTTCAGTACCAACAAACTGGCTCAGAATTTGGCTTAAAATTAAATTCTGCTTGAAAGGCTTTCGAACCTTTTAAATCTTTTTTCCTTGTTTATTGCTCTGAAACGCTATTTGCAGCTAAAATAACGATGTTTAGCTCTTTCCTGAAAACTGTGCGTGCTAAAAACGCATTTCCAGGTGTTTTGGAGCTTTTTGAAATTTTGGACCCCCTCTTGCGAAAGGGCCCCTGCCACATGTAGTACGGCTGTCTTTTACTTTTGTACATGGTATGCATTGCCGGAAAAATCCGGAGGAGGCTTGAGGCGGACTCGGGATGGGGTGCCAAAAATCGTAATAGAATTGCCTACTTTACCTTAAAGTGCGCAAAAATCTTCGGCTAGTGGAGTGGTATCGACGACCGAAGGGGTTGTATCGGCCGGCGAGGTGGGTTTAGATTGGGCTTTGCCCCTTCACCATATCAGGCAAAACGTGAATGATCCTTCACTGTGACTGAAAATGATTTTTATACCAATTTATACCGACACCAAAAGCACCAGCACATACCAGACATAGTTAACCGATTTTGCGTAAAAAGCTTTCATGATAAACAAAAATCGATTGTTGGTCAAATAGCTAAAGTTGAAGATGGCAAGTGATTCTTTGTTTTTCCATTGAAAGATAGAGGATTCTGAATTGCTAAGCTGGCACGAACCCTGCCTCTATATTTAGTTAAAATTCTTTAGGAATCTTTGTCAACATACAAGAAACATGTAGAACAGTTGTGTTCTAGCGATTTTAAAAGCAAAAGCTTTTTTTTTTAAATTCGGAACTGGGGAAAATCGAAAGTAGGGAGAACGGAAGTGGGAAAGTCTGAACTGGGTTGAACCTTGTACCAAACATTTAAACCGATTTTGGAAAAGTTCCTAGTTCCTATTTGACCCAAAAATCTGGTTCCGGTCGTTGCCTACCGGGTGACAGGGTTTGTTGATATGTTTATGTTTGCTATTTAAAATGATTTAGGAGGCAGATGGCACCTATGAGTTGAGGTTTGCTGTTTTGGAAACTGAAGAAAGGCCAACTAAAGAAGTGACGGTGGTCGACAACACTGACAGCATTCTCAAATTATGACATTTCCTCTCCATCTTC
This sequence comes from Sabatieria punctata, assembly GCA_030248155.1. Taxonomy (NCBI): domain Eukaryota; kingdom Metazoa; phylum Nematoda; class Chromadorea; order Araeolaimida; family Comesomatidae; genus Sabatieria; species Sabatieria punctata. Next base: position 16,694 of record JASANB010000547.1, on the reverse strand, counting down.
TGTCGCACTGTTTGTCGTCAGCTAGTACTATTTATTAATCTGGAAACAGCGTCAGTCAGTAGTTGGAAAGTTGCATACCTTTAAATGAACAAATACAAAGCAGCTGTTTATTTACAATGGTGCCCTTAGCGAGTCTGTACATCTGCTTGTGTTTGTGTGAGGTGCTGACTGTCAATGCAGCGGTTGAAATGTGCTTTAGAAGGTGGCTCTCTGCTGGCAGTCATCAAGCCGAAAAGTGTCCAAGCACTCGGACAGCCGGATGCTACGCCTCTTGGAATCCGAAACAAAGAAGAGAGCCGAAGAGAGGGTGTGCAGATGAAGCGATGTGCGACGGCACCCTCCGTTGCTACCAACTGACTGCCACCGAAACTGTCTGTTGCTGCTACGACGACTTCTGCAACAATCTCGTCATGCCCAAACTGCGCTCTTGTTTGGCGGAGAATTTTCAGAGAACTGAACAGTGTAGCGCCTCTGTCTGTGCTAATTGGTGGTATGCAGAAGAGCCCGGCCGGATCTACCGGTCCGGCTGCAAGCGACACTTTGATTTGTGCGGCAACGACTACTCGACATTGTGCACAGAAGGCACGTGGTTTGACACAACGACCAGAAAGTACGTAAAGGTGAGGTTGTGTTGCTGCAACAACGCTGACAATTGCAACACTGCCGACTTCGGAAGCCCTACAAAGCCGGAAACTGGCACATTGAAGTGTCTGGGCGGAAATGAGTCTAAATGCAATTTCTGCTTCAAAGCCTTCGATGCCAAGTTGAATGTAGTCAGTCAAGGATGCGACAAGGCTAGCTGCTCAGAATCTGGAAAGTGTAGAACTGATGAACAGGGGCTCCAACAGTGTTGCTGTGACAACAGAAACAAGTGTAACGATGATACTTTGTACCCAGTGATGAGACACTGTTTGTCCAATGGACACCAGAGAGTAGTTTGCCAGGGCGTTTGGCCATTATTAAGTAAGTTTTGCGCCAATGAATACAAGGCCGACAACATCGAATTCGTAAGAGGTTTTTGTGCCTACTCATCTAACGTTTGTCTGCGAATCGGCTCCTACGGATGCGCCGCCACAGATGAAGGAACGGTCACGTGCTGTTGCAACAATCAAGACGACTGCAACGTGGCGGAACTGCGACCATCTATATGCTTTGTCAATGCCACCAAGACAGAAGTGTGTCCGAACGCCACTGACCGCTGCATGAATGTGGTCGACCGCAAGAAGCAGATACTATCATCAAAATGTGCCGATCGTAGTCAATGCAGCAGCTCGGCATGCAGTAGATTTAGTGTTGAAGACAGAACGATGAAATGTTGCTGCGAGCAAGACAGTTGCAACAATCAATCTTTGGTTCCAATTGTGCTCAGTTGTCTCGATAAGAAAACGGGGTCGTTTATCCACTGCTCACCACCGAAAAACCGGTTTTGCTTCAATCACTGGGACAGTGAAAACAATCTGCTAGATGCCGGCTGCGACCTTTCCGATCAGTGCATCGAAGCTGACCGTTGTAGTCGTACGGCCGATCTGGGACAAGTGTGTTGCTGCCACGACAGGAACGACTGCAACGATCGGCAATTAAAACCAGAATTGGTTGCTGTTACAACGGCAAAGCCTCCACAGACTCAGTCATCAAGTTCTACACCTCTGACTGCCTCTGCTACCACAGTGTGCTCCACTCGAGTCACTCAATCCTATACCACAGTCGGCACTTCTACTACTACCTCTACTTCTACTGCCTCTACTTCTACCGAGGGCACCACAGTATTGACATTGGTCACTATGGGAATTTTCCTAACGCTGATTTAAGGGTTGAATTGTAAATAATACGCAAGTCACACCTTCAATAAAACCACTTGGATACAGATGTATGTACATCCTTAGCAAAGTAGCGGGTCTGAGACCCGCAAAGAGGACCGTCGAGTTGAAGCAGGGGAAGGTTTTCAACCTGAAAAGAGACGGAAATCACCGACGCACTTGAGGCGGACTATCTGCCAAGACTACGTACACGTACTGATCGATCAGTATCTGTCGTACATACGTTGAGTATGTAGTACTGTTCAGTAGACTAGCTGTCAAGAGTACGTACTGTTCAATAACCGTACCTGAATCTGTAAGCACAACGATTGGTCGTGAGCCGAAAAACTCGAGGACGCCGGACAGGCACAAAACCGTACGTGCAACCCATCGTGTCATGTACAAAAAATGTACGTGTACGTCTAAAAAACGACAATTCTACTTGTCCTTTTCGTGTTTGCGCTGCTGCTTTGTTGTCGTTGTTAACGGGAATTAGAACAAATATAAACGTCCTCCCTAACGCCCCGGTGCCATCGAGTTTTTCGGTTTTTTTCTCGATCCTTGTGCTTTACCGTGAACAGTACGTCTCTTTACAGATAGGCTTACTCAAGCACGTACGTAATTTGACAGACAGTCCGTGAACAGTACGTACGTACTCAACGTATGTACGACAGATACTCAACAGTACGTGTACGTGTCTTGGCAGATAGTCCGCCTCAATTATGTAGGTGATTTCCGTCCCTTTTCAGGTTGAAAACTTTGCTCGCTTCAACTCTGTGATCCACTTTGCGGTTCTGAGAAGCGCTACTGTGCTAAGGATTTCCGTGCATTTAACAAATTAAGCTCAATTCACCATGCAGTGTCTACGGTGTCCACACCATTTTCAGTTCACTGAGGAACAGCGCATGTGTGGCAGTGGCCTGACTGCACAATCGAGAACAAGCACCTTACAGTATGGTGTACGGTCAGGGCCGCTATCCCCCGCTCGCAACGCTCACCCCCTAAGCTGATTCGACTGTGGAGGCGAGCTCCCTGGCGAGCCGTTCGACGTGCACTTGCCGAATCTGATCTGATTGGCCATGTTCTGTCAGCCTCTGACGTAAACTCTGCCTGGCAGGCCTGGTCTGCGGCTGTCCGTCAGGTGATTGTTGACCTGGTGCCATCTAAATCTGTTCAAGGGCGCAAAAGACAGTCAGTTCCTGGTTTCACCAACCAAATCAGGGATCTGGTCCATCGCAAAGTCAGGGCGTGGAAGGTCTGGAAGCAGTTCCTGACTGTAGCAGCCAGATCTAACTGCAAACGCCTTCGGAAGCAGCTTAAGAAAGAACTTTTCAAAGCAAGGAAAGCTGCCATTACAAACGCATTTTCTGAATGCAAGGGCCCTTGCGACTTTTGGCGGACTGTCAATGAATTCTCTGGCAAGTGCAGAGATATACGACCACTTGTGCTCAGTGACGGTTCTGTTGCGACTGACCCCAAAGACAAAGCAACTGCCTTTGCTGATCATTTTGACTCGGTTTGGTCAGCTCCACAGCCACTGCCCACCTATGAGCGAGTGCCTATACCCGCAGATCACCACATTGATTCTGTGTGTGTAGAGAAGTTTCTGACAGAGTTAGATGTCAGGAAAGCTTGTGGCCCTGACCAACTTCCAGCTGCCTTCCTGAAGCCCTGTTGCGCCGTCTTTGCACCTTCTCTGGATGTTCTTTTCAACAGATCTCTTGATGAGGGGATTTTTCCTGTTGACTGGAAATTTGCTATTGTCACACCAGTACCAAAGAAGCCGTCTGCTGCCTCACCTGCTCTATTTCGACCAATCGCCAAGCTGTCTGTGTGCTCAAAAATTCTTGAGAAGTGCATCAACTCTATTTTGTGGCGTCTTCTTGACCCTGTTCTTTCTTCTGTGCAATATGGATTCCGTAAGGGGCGGTCCACTGTGGACTGCCTTGCTAACGTGGTCCAGTCCTGCTCGGCCATGTTGGACAGCCACAAGAAAGCTGTTGGCGTTTTCTTCGATTTGCGAGCTGCATTTGACACTGTTGATCACAGAGAACTGCTACTCAAACTGCAGACCACCTATGGTATATCACCAACTTTGCTCAAGTGGGTTCATTCCTATCTTTCTGATCGATCGTACTCTGTCCAAGTAAATGGTGAACCATCTTCTGCTCGAGCGATCACTTCAGGAGTCCCCCAGGGCTCCTGTCTGGGGCCCTCTCTATTTCTAGCCTTCATTGACGGACTCGCTGGGCTGCAGCTGTCCCGAGGGGCGCAGTGCTTTCTTTATGCGGATGATCTGCTGCTACTGAAGCCAGTACGAACTATCCAGCACGAACTAGAGCTGCAGAAGGACATTGATGCAATCAGTGCCCATGTTCTTTCTCTCAGACTGACCGTTAATGCCAACAAGACGCAGCACTTGGTGTTTGGACGGCACACCGCAGCTCCAAATCTGACCACTCGTCTATCGATAGATGGGCAGCCTATTGAACAGGTAGACGTGTACAAATATCTGGGCGTTCAATTAGATAGGCGACTCTCTTTTGGCCCACATGCTAGAAATGTTTCCAACACTGCTAAGCTCTGGTGTACTCTGTAGAAGGTTTAGAAAGTTTGCCCCCAGCCACGTTTTAGAGTCGGTGTATCACTATTGTATTTTGCCAGCTATGGTCTATGCTGTAGAGGTTTGGTGGCCCCAGCGGCCTGTCATCAGGTTTTAGTTGAGAGAGCGCATAGATTTATGATTCGGCACTTTGTTAATAACTTTCGTTTCAATGCTTCGTATGTAAGTCTGTTGCTAATGATCTCGGTAGTTTGAAGTGGACATCTGTCTGTCAATTGGCTGTTATTCGACGCACAATTCTGTTGTACAAATACGTGAATGGTATTAGTTACCTGGCTAATAATTACCTGTGTCCTGTTGCTGTTAGACGCAGTCGTAGACTTCAAACAAATGAGCTACAGTACTGTATGTCATTCCGTCCGGTGTCACCGTCACTTTCCTCTTTCTATATGGAACACCCTTCCAAACGATGTTGTGCACAAAAACTTTGCTGGTTTCAAATCTTATTGTAAATCTGATGTTTTTTTTCAACATTTGCAGGAGTCTCAGTTGGTAACTGTGCAGTAGTTTTATTGACTGTTATGTATTGTACATTTGTTCTTTATTTGAGTCTCCAACCCCTCGTTTGAACCATGCTGTTGGTGTGGGTTGAGAGAATAAAGTTGAAGTAAGTTGTGTCTAAGCTCAATATGTACTGTACAATGCCATATCACCCCCACAAACAGTATTTTCGGTTCTCTCAACCACAGTTACGAATGATTTCGTTTATAACCCTGCCGTCAGCCCCACTGTTTGAACTCCCCCTCCATCGGCCATATCCTCTTCCCTCAAGACCCCAAGACCAACCCCATGCCCCCTCCGGATTCCTCCAATGTAATACAATGCATATCGTCGCCACTATGGTAAAACGAGCCAAGTAACAAAATGAAAAAATGGAGTTAAGTGCGAAAAACTATAGCTAAAGCACCTAAAAACGTTTTGGCGAAGGAACGAAGTCGAAATTGGCTCTATGTCAGGAGATACAGCCATGTAATCAGAGGCATGTGCACGGACATCACCTGGTGATCCTGGTAAAATGAGCCAAGTGCTTTGAGCTTTTCTTGTTAGCTGACTTGATTTGACACAAGTGACACATGCAGAATGTTTTGCACACCAATTATGTACTTGTATTTTAGGTAAAATATATTTAAACTGATATTGAAGCTAATTCACGAAAATGTAACAAATATTTAAAAGGCGAATTTCTCGATTTCTACTTTCTGTTACTTGGCTCGTTTTACCATAGTGGCGACGGTATGTAGGCTTACACCAATATCATCAAGCTGATTAATAATATCCAGTCAAGTTTCCCAAAGATCACATTTAAGATGCATTTTGCGAGAAAGTCAGCTTTGAGGGGGCAAGCAGGGCCATCTCACGGATCTGGCTGATATTTATATCTATTAAAATAGAGCACAGTCGAAGACCAACGGTGCATGCCCGGCCACCAGCAACCCCCTAGAACCGGAGCTACACCCCCTCAAAATTGGGTCGGCAGCAATTTTCGGGCTCATTTTAATAGCTCTGACACCCTCCATTCAAACGATCACCCTTCATTCGTTTCTTAAGCTAGGATCCCGAATCGCATATGGTTTTGTAGCTGGTCCAATGGCCTTTCATTTTCTGGTACTTCCGTTTCCAGATCATAGCTGGTTACCGAGATATTCACCGAAAACTGCGAAATTTCCACAAAATGCCACTCCGTTTTTTTTCAAAAAATCTTTATAACTTTTTGTGCAAAGGCCCTGCCAAGCTAATGTTTTAACAAAAGTTAGGCATGAGTTGGCCAAACAAAATGAGCGCCCCAAAGTGTGCGCTTAGGGGGGAGGGGGGTGTTTTGGCCTCTCAAAGGTGTTTGTCGCGAAGTGAGAGAGAAAGGCTAACGACTTGTGCCGCTCTGCTGTGCTAAATCAAATAAACAAATGCGTCTCTCTTATAAAGTTTACTTGAGCACAACCAAACTAAACAGCCTGGGTCTTGGCCTTGTCTCGCGCTGGCCCGTCCTCACTGGCTCGGTGGCTCTCGCTCCTGGACCGGACCAGCCGCTCGCTCGCTCTTCTCTAGCCAACCCTCACTAGCTCTGCTCCACGGCCAAATAGCAACTTTTCGGTTGCCACACAAACAGAAAGCAGAAATTACCGTATCAGAGCAAAGCAAACATACTGTACAAGAGAGCAAGATAAAAGTAAAAAACCAGTAAATTAGCTAAGTCGAGACAAGGCAAATACGCAACTAGATATACGCTAAAATCAAATCACTACAGATTTGACACTCCCAACAAGAGCAAAACAGAAATAGAAAACTGCTGTAGCTTCGCTACCAGGCTGCTCTCTTGGCTGCTAAACTAAATCACAGACACACAAACTGAAAAGTGGTCTGAAACAGAGAACACTTCTAATTAGCTACACGCAGTTGGGAAAAGCTCTGTACATACATAACCGCGTGATCTTTAGCAGAAAAAACCCTCCCTCGCTGCTCTCTACAGCTCGAAAGGAAAGGGAAAAACTGCCACAAATGAGGTAGTCAGCACAGGACTTCGTTCTAAAACAGGTTAGCTAGATCCTTGAGCGAGATTCTAAATGAGATTCTAATCCACTTATAAATGGCAACGCGTGGTGTCTGTCTGTTTGTTTGTTTGTTTGTACGGAACGTTCGTTTTTAAGCTTTGAGAGTGATTTTTCCTGGTATTTTCGGCGATTTTCTCGATCTTTTCGCAATGAGAGGCTGACACAATTTTGGGACTGCTATTTAGAATCGGAATTCCGTTTATATCTAATTATTAAATTAATGAATTCTTTCAAATCAACTTTGGGCAGTTTGTGCGAAGCACCGCTGTGCGGCGCGCATGGCAGTTGGCGACGTGGATAACCCGTTCGGCAGGTGTATCAATGTATCATATTCGGTGTTGACGCTGGGCAGCGTCCAATTCAATGGTTTTTACCCAATACGGTTATGAAGCAACATTGAGTGACTGTCAGATCGGCTCCTACACGCCTTTTTGAGGCATAAGTGGCTGGAGCTGTCTTGATGGCGCTTGACAACAACAATGCAGAACAACTGCAAGTACAAGACACTGAGCAAGACGACCAAGATGCCTCTGAGCATGCCATCTCAAGCATCAAGGACAGAACTCTCTACATCCCCACAGCTAGAACCTGTCTTGAGACTATGTCTCTAGCTGCCATTGCCAAGTCCATTGGAATGGAGAACATGCCTGACTTCCAGCCTCAATTCCTCTACAGAGTCCGCAATGCGCTGAAATTGATCTACCCCAGTAAGGCAGATTGGGTGTCAATAGGTCCCAAACGTCAACAGGGCCCACGTCAACAGGTCCCAAACGACAATAGGTCCCCTGTGTCGATAGGTCCCAAGCCCCGTCAATAGGTCCCAAACTAAATTCGGCTGACTTGCTAAAGGCCGGCAACCGGAACTCAAGTGCCCTCCAGGCATGGGCTGTCATAATAAAACATAATTGAGGCGGCGGGCGGTGATTACAGAAGGAGGAGCGACAATGAAATGAATGACCTCGACAGGGTACAAGACAAAAGGTGGACCCCAGTAATAAACAGATCATGCCTCTTAGTTGCAATAGAGTGTAGGTGGGGGCGCGTGTTCATTCCTAGGCTGTTGCTACGTAATTATGGCCGATTACGGACGGTTTGAGGAGTTCTGTGCTAAAACTGAGCGTGGTACTCATCCCATGCTTCATTACCAAAGCGTACAACACGCTGGTTTTGTCTTTGAATTCGCATACAAAAGAGGAATTTTTATTACTATGCTATAAAGCCTTGGCTGGAGACACGCACTTTAAAACAGAAGAGGGATGGCGCTTTATCGCCTTTAATTTGCTTAGTGGCTTGGGACCAGTAGCCGTTTGAGCCTGACAAAACCAGATATTACCTTAGTTTAAATTTAGTAGTGAACGGATTTTTAAACAAGCACATTTCAGTCTGTAATTGCTATACTATTAAAGCTAAAAGTTTAGTAACTGCACTGAGCAAAGCTCATTTTCTGGGCTACCGAACCATTCATCGACTGCCGGTATGTACGAGTCCGTCCGGCAGCTACAAGACTGTAAAGGCATTTATTCTTAACCAAATCGGCAAAAATCATTAAAAAGCGAAATATTGATGAAAAAATTATAATCCAATAAAATCACTTAGCACCAAGGGATTTTTGGCCATGCTGAATCAAAATATTTCATTTATTTTGGAAATATCCTTTTGGTTTTAAACAACTGGCATATCGAGCGTATGTAAACGTGTTCATAATGCTGCCTGCAGATTTCACCCAGTCTGTGAAGCCAGAGACAATGTCTTACTTGAAAACCTGTGCATAGACGAGCAACTTTTCCTACCAGAACTGCCTTATGGGGAACGCTCCTCAAAGAGACGGGTGCTGTGCCTGTATGGCATCCATGTCCACGAGACAGAAGCCAACATAGAAACATGGTTAAGGAAAAGGGACTCAAGCTGACTGGAGGTTTCCGTTGGCTGACCTTCCGCACCACAGGCAGATCGATCCAGATAGAAGCTCCCAGAGAGCTGGAGATTCCAGGTTTTCCTGGTACCAATCATCCATGGTCAGGAAGAGGAAAATCAACATCTGGTACTGGGGAATGGAGCGCTGGTGCAAGCGGTGCCTCAAAAAAGGACATGACAGTAAACACTGGAATCCACCAGAAGCCAAGACTGCTGAGGAGGTAGTCACAGTCCTAATCGATGAAGTACCAACTGAGGAAGGTCAAGAGCGGCCAGTAGCTCATATCGAGACACCACATTTGCCAAAAGGAAGCTACAGCAAGGTAGCTAGGAGTTCAGCAGTGGTTTTGCCACCTGAAAAACAACAGCTTAAGGACAGACTGCACACTGAGTATGGCAACAATGTCACTGCCTTCTTTACCAAAAGCTTTGTTTTCTCAAATCACTACCCCTGCAAGTTTGTTGTGGATGGAGAGACTTTCACTTCCACAGAGCAGTACCTCTTCGTCAAAAAGGCCAGGCATTGTGGCAAAAAGAAGACAGAGCAGCAGATGAAAGAAAACAATGATGCAGCTTCAGTAAAGAGGCTAGGTGAACAGATTCACTGGCCAGACACCACGCAGGAGTGGTACAAGTTCGCTGAACAGCAGCTGGAGGTAGCCAATGAGGCAAAGTTCAGGCAAAACTCAGAACTACGCCATCAACTTTTCTTGACATGTGGCACCAGACTGGTGGAAGCATGTGCAGACAAGTTGTGGGGAAGTCGCCACAGACTAGGAGACCATAAAAACAACAACCCTGATGAATGGACTGGACTCAATGTGTTCGGTGACCTACTGACACATCTGCGAAGAAGACTCATGAGTGAATATCCAGCAGAATCTAAAGAAGCTAGAGAAGCAAAAAAAGGTGTAAAACGTGTGCTCAGTGCCTTTCTCAGTGATGATAGTGCAGATGTGACTGGTAAATTAGCTAAAAGCATTAGTTGTTTATCCAGTGTATAGGATTGCACAGATTAGTATACTGCCGCCAATGCCAATGCAATACAGTTACCTACTTGATACTTGTTGATTAAAAAAAAATACCCAAAAACTTGAGCTATTCAATACCGCCGTTAGCACCCGATCCATGATGATTGTGGTGCAATATTCGCGATGCTATGCGAATGACGTGCATGGCAGTTGGTGTCCTCTTTGACGTCGTTTGGGTGTGAACTAAACGATTCGGTAGACGTACCGCATGACGGCCGCTATGCTATTTTAGAATTGGAATTCCGTTTACGGTATTAATGATTTCGTTTTGGCCTCTTTTAAATTTCGCGCTGACTTTGTGGCATGTAACTACAGCCATGTGAAGCGTATGATTACGGTGTTCAGTTATTTGTTTGTGGGCCTAGATTTTGTTTCAAATTTCGCGCTGACTTTGTGGCATGTAACTACAGGGGTAGGGTACAGTTCGGTGCGGCCGGTTCGGTGTGGGCCGGTTGGGTGCATGTCCCGTTTCGGTGCAGGGCCGGTTCGGTGTGGGTCGGTTCGGTGTGGGCCGGTTGGGTGCGACATGACGTAGTTCCGGCAGGTCCGTGTGGTGTTTTGAGTGTGACCTGTTCAGTTCCAATTAAGAGGCTAATGAGAGGTGTCAATCACTCACACAATAGATCTGAGACAGCATAGCTATGCCGGCTTAGGCATCAATTAACCCTATCGAAATGACCACCCCTTTCTCTGCTTTTCCCGGATTTGCAAGTACCGGAGTTTTCCACTTAGTATCCCAGGGGATATAACACGGAAAATCACGTTTCTCAGTGAAAACATTGCCGCCAGTTAATATCCCAGGGATATTAACTGGACAAAGCCGTGGGATATTAACTGGAAACGGCATGGGATATTAACCGGAACAATGTTTTATCATACATACAGTATACTTGTGTAGAGAAAATTATCACAAATTTGACATAAACATTGCCGCCAAGTAATATCCCATGGGATATGAAGTGGAATAAGGGTCCATGTAATATCCCAGTGGGATATTAAGTGGGGTGGGATACTAAGTGGAAATCTCCGGTAGGAGATTCGGATTCATTCCGAGGCTATCGATCCGCACTAAAGGTTCAGGTTCGCAGTTCAGAATGGACGTTTTTGGTTCACCTCAGTCGAACCAAAAAATGCAGAACCTTTCCATGATCATTTCTGTACCTAGCTGTTCTGTGCATATAAATTGCGACCTTTTTTCGATAATGGTCGTGCATTTATTGAGTCAACCAGTTGACGAACTGATCGGTCGGTGAAACTGATCAGCATTCCTATTAATGTCTGTGTCGGATCACACTGACCAGCTAGTACGGCCGCCGGTAATCGCGACTGCAGTTTCATGGTTCCCACTTTTAAAACTGACGCAGCAGGTGCTACTCACCCCTACTGTCTCTACAGTAATTAACGGAAAGTCCGTACGCATAAACTCTGTAGCTAGGTAATGTAGCACATCATTATAAGTTCATCGATCAACATTCTAAAATCAGTGTATTCGTGGTTCTAACGGAATAAAAAAGCGTGTGTATTTGAATACTGTGTTCTGAGTAAGAAGAGTAAATTTTCAGTACAGAGAACTCCTCTCCTTGCCTTTAGGATCTAAAGAATACAGCTTTGCTGGAGTAAAAGAAAATACAAAGCAAATGCAGGGGTCGTCTTAAAGAGATGCGGTGGGTGGTAGAGCAACACAAAGCCAAACAGTAAACACTCAAACCAAACCGACCTGCACCGAACTGGCGCACAATCGACCCGACCCACACCGAAACGGTCTTTGCACCGAAACGGGACACCAAACCGACCACACTGGTCCGACAAACTCGAACGGCCTACACCGAACTGGGTGGCACCCAACTACAGCCATGTGAAGCATATCATTACGGTGTTCAGATATTTGTTTGTATGATCCACATAAATCGCCTGCTCGAAAAATCGATACGGTACGGACAAGCGGTGTGATGTGGTACACAGTTTTGTTTCGTGAAATCGCTAATCTGCTGGAAACTTGAAAACAACAAAAAATTGTGCAGCAAGAAAACGGAAAATTCAGTAGGGGCCGTCCATAAATTTCGAAGTTCGGTGAGGGGGTGGGGGTTGTGCAAACTTTGCCTAGCGTCGCATGGGGGTGGGGGTACGGTGATTATCCACTTCGAAAAAGACCAAAATTCCCGAACCCGCGACATCGAAACCAATCACATTTACCTGAAACCGAATCACATCGCATTCAAACCGAATCACATTTACCCGAAACCGAGTCACGTTTTTATTCCGAACGCAAAAACGGGTTCGGTTTCTGATTTTTAGGGCAGAGTTTTTTTTTGCATTCAAAGGTTCGGATTTTCAAAACCGAATGTTACATTTTTGCAGAATCTTTCAACAGAATCTGTGGCGTTTTTTCCGAACCAAAATTGTGTTCGTTTTATCATGTGTGGTGGTCACCCCGAACCCAGATTTGGAGGTCACCCGAACCTTCGTTTTGTATGACCCGAACCTTTGTTTTGTATAAGAAAAACCATTACCAGAATTGATCCATTTGTTCTCAGAATGTAGCTATGCACAATTGAATTTGGTTTATTTGGTATTATGACTGGATATTAAAATCTGTTAATCAGACCTGCTTCTTGAAACAACACTTCATGTGTTGCAATCAACTACCTTTCAAAGCCTGAATGAACACAACTCGATTATACACAGAGCTACACAGTTTTGTTGTGAAGAGCTCAGCGAATAATTATGTATTCGAAACTAACATTATGTGAAAAGACCAATCGCATCACAGCCGGATCACAGCGAAAACAATTAAATCACTGTTACCAGAATCATTAAACAACAGCAGTGCCTGCATTTCAGGACGGTATTTCTCGACAACAGGTTTCTCCGGGATTTCCATTGTTGCAAAAACCGGTACGATTCCAATGGTATACTTAAGAAAACAATTAGCTTTTTCGTGACCAAAGATAACTTTTGACGAACCAACCTAGGTTGGACGAACCGGTCCGCTGACATTTACCTGAAACCGAATCACATTTACCTGAAACCGAATATGGATCCAAACGGTTACTCAAATCGTGTTGTAACAAACTTGAAACTTTTCAACATATTCGTGGCTAGTCACATTGACACGCAGCCGTAGATAAAGCGATCGAGTTTTGCCGTCAACATCAACTGAAAATTTATAAAACATGGATCTACCGGTCATCCAGTGTTGTATGTCAGTGTTCTGTGTCAGAATACACCAGCCATATATGCAAGAACATGTTACTTGAGATAAAGTCATTGTCGGACCATGCTGTTTTCTTTGAGAAAGTCAGGTAAAACCAATATTAAACTAAAATAAACTTTTTTTTACCTAAAGCCTTGTTTTAGAAGCACGAATTTCTTGGATTTCAAACTAAAGTCTGTTCAAAAATTATTGGTGATAAGCAGTTTTCGATTTTTTTTTTTTAAAAAATTCTCCTCTAGACCTATATTTTCGATATATAACCAAGATCTATTACATACGAGAGCCATTGTTTCAGCTACAAGAAAGTTGATCGTGATACAGTATGCGGCAAAGGAGAACACAAGCTATAAAAAAGCTGATCGGACAAAGATGTCAGCAAGTGATAACCACTTCGAAAAGACCTTACGGCTATAGCCGTAGTTTCTGAAAACGTGACTCGGTTTGCGTAAATGTGATTCGGTTTCAGGTAAATGTGATTCGGTTTCAGGTAAATGTCATTCGGTTTCAGGTAAATGTCACCGGTTCGTCCAACTTCTAGGTTGGTTCACGGCAACGTTGCTCCCAATCTTTGGTCACATTTGAAAACTCTAACCCCACCCGTGCCTAGTCCGCCGAACCTTTAATTTTTGCGCCCGAAACTATCCCAAAAATTCCGAAGCCAAATTGGAATCATTGTACCGAACCCGTTTTTGCAACAATCCCGAACCCGCAACAATCCCGAATCTAGGTAAAGCCGAACCTATGTTTGCATCTGAATCTTTATTCTAGACACTCTTTATTGAAGACGAATTTTTATTGAGTTGAGCTGGACGGCCCCACTACAAGGCACACGTGAATTTTCCGTTTTCTTGCTGCACCCAAGAGGTTTTTTGTTGTTTTGTAGCTCTGCCAAGTGCTGGCATCTTGTACGGATTCTGTATTGCTATTATCTGATTCAATTGTTTTTTGATTGACGTCTTTGCTGTTTTTGTTTATTTCAACACATGAATCATAAAAGCTGCATAGTACATTGTATCACTACACCAGTGTTCACGTATGTCTAGGCAGAACTGTCCGTACCGTATCGATTTTTCGAGCAGGCGATTTATGGTTCGGGTCATACCAAACGAAGGTTCGGATCAAAACAAAGGTACAAAACGAAGGTTCGGGTGATATCTGAACACCGTAAAAACGCCACAGATTCTGTTGAAAGATTCTGCATAACATTCGGTTCACAAAGATGGCTGTAGTTGGGTGCTCGCCCAGTTGTGATTCGGTTTCAGGTAAATGGATCCGTTTGGGTCGCGGCCTTGGTTCGGTGTTTTTTGTTGTTTTTCAAGTTTCGCAGATTAGCGATTTCACGAAACAAACTATGTACCACATCACACCGTGTGTCGATTTTTCGAGCGTTTCGAACACCGTAATGATATGCAAGGCCGTTTCGGTGTGGGCCGTTTGGGTGCGGCCGGTTCGGTGTGCGCCCGTTTCGGTGCAAGACCGTTTCGGTGTGGGTCGATTCGTTTTGAGTGTTTACTGTTTTGGCTTTGTGTTGCTCTACCACCCACCACTACACTCTACTAAGACGACCCCTGCATTTGCTTTGTATTTTCTTTTACTCCAACAAAGCTGTATTCTTTAGATCCTAAAGGCAAGGAGAGAGGAGTTCTCTGTACTGAAAATTTACTCTTCTTACTCAGAACACAGTATTCAAATACACACGCTTTTTTATTCCGTTAGAACCACGAATACACTGATTTTAGAATGTTGATCGATGAACTTATAATGATGTGCTACATTACCTAGCTACAGAGTTTATGTACGGACTTTCCGTTAATTACTGTAGAGACAGTAGGGGTGAGTAGCACCTGCTGCGTCAGTTTTAAAAGTGGGAACCATGAAACTGCAGTCGCGATTACCGGCGGCCGTACTAGCTGGTCAGTGTGATCCGACACAGACATTAATAGGAATGCTGATCAGTTTCACCGACCGATCAGTTCGTCAACTGGTTGACTCAATAAATGCACGACCATTATCGAAAAAAGGTCGCAATTTATAGCACAGGAACAGCTAGGTACAGAAATGATCATGGAAAGGTTCTGCATTTTTTGGTTCGACTGAGGTGATCCAAAAACGTCATTCTGAACTGCGAACCTGAACCTTTAGTGCGGATCGATAGCCCGGAATGAATCCGAATCTCCTACCGGAGATTTCCACTTAGTAATATCCCACCCCATTCAATATCCCACTGGGATATTACATGGACCCTTATTCCGCTTCATATCCCATGGGATATTACTTGGCGGCAAAGTTTATGTCAAATTTGTGATAATTTTTCTCTACACAAGTATACTGTATGTATGATAAAACATTGTTCGTTAATATCCCATGCCGTTTCCAGTTAATATCCCACGGCTTTGTCCAGTTAATATCCCTGGGATACTAATGTTTTCACTGAGAAACGTGACTGTTATATCCCTGGGATACTTGCAAATCAGGGAAAAGCAAGAGAAAGGCGTCATTTCGATAGGGTTAATTGATGCCTATAAGCCGGCATAGCTATGCTGTCTCGGATCTATTGTGTGAGTGATTGACACCTCTCATTAGCCTCTTAATTGGAACTGAACAGGTCACACTCAAAGCACCACACGGACCTGCCGGAACTATGTCGCACCCAACGGGCCCACACCGAACTGACCCACACCGAACGGTGATGCACCCAACCGGCCCACACCGAACGGGCCGCAACCAGAAATTGGGCCCACACCCAAACGGCCACACCGAATCACCCCACCCCCAAAGGACATGCCACAAAGTCAGCGCGAAATTTGAAACAAAATCTAGGCCCACAAACAAATAACCACCATCATAATCATACGCTTCAGAAAGCGGCTGTAGTTACATGCCACAAAGTCAGCGTGAAATTTGGGCAAAGAGGCCAAAACGAAATCATTAATACCGTAAACGGAATTCCAATTCCGAAAACAGTATACAGATTGTCGTTGCTCCACGAATCGTTTAGTTCACACCCAAACGACGTCAAAGAGGACACCAACTGCCATGCACGTCATTCGCATAGCATCGAATATTGCACCACAATCATCATGGATCGGGTGCTAACGGCGGTATTGAATAGCTCAAGTTTTTGGGTATTTTTTTTTAATCAACAAGTATCAAGTAGGTAACTGTATTGCATTGGCATTGGCGGCAGTATACTAATCTGTGCAATCCTATACACTGGATAAACAACTAATGCTTTTAGCTAATTTACCAGTCACATCTGCACTATCATCACTGAGAAAGGCACTGAGCACACGTTTTACACCTTTTTTTGCTTCTCTAGCTTCTTTAGATTCTGCTGGATATTCACTCATGAGTCTTCTTCGCAGATGTGTCAGTAGGTCACCGAACACATTGAGTCCAGTCCATTCATCAGGGTTGTTGTTTTTATGGTCTCCTAGTCTGTGGCGACTTCCCCACAACTTGTCTGCACATGCTTCCACCAGTCTGGTGCCACATGTCAAGAAAAGTTGATGGCGTAGTTCTGAGTTTTGCCTGAACTTTGCCTCATTGGCTACCTCCAGCTGCTGTTCA